>JAQQPU010016622.1:8261-19676 GCA_029168905.1 Artemia sp. Kazakhstan ARC1039 | reverse complement strand
TATTATATTATATTATTATAAAATTATTATATTATACTATTATATTATAAAAATCCAGTAGCTTTTTTTTCTTTCTTATATTGTAATTATTATATTATATAATTATTATTATTATATAATTATTGTATTATATTGTAATTATTATATTATGTAGGCTCGTTTAATATAAGTTGAAGTCAGTTCTAAATGGGATGCTAGCTGATACATGAAAGGAACTAATAAATGAAAAAGGAATGCTAGATTTTATGCGACTTGCAGAACTTGTTTGAAATTGTAGCTTATTGATTGCACAACGTTGGAAGTTTCGGCAAAAATTTCTCATTTGGAAAAGCTTCAACGGCTGCTTTATTACTTGAATCATTTTTTGATGGAACTATATAATATTATAGGCTTAAACTGTTAGTTAATAGTTTTGTTAGGACGGTGGATGATGCGAGTTTATATATTGCGAATTTCAAATATTTTCTTTTGGTTGTTTCTTCTTTTCTTTCTTATGATTATTGGTAATCTTTAGGCTTGATAAACTTGTTTATAGCTTCTTCCATGTATTCTCATTTTATTTGGCATTTTTAAATGGAGGTAAGAACACTAAACACGAAATCAAATATTCTTGTTAAGCTCAATAAAACTTATTTGCTTATTCCGGTTTTGTTGAATTGCTCTCTTAGAAGTAATTTTATTGTAATACGAATACTGTATTGTAAAGTAATTTTTCATTGCAAGGATAAGGAATATTAAAGTGACCGTACTTTATATAATTGGTAATTGTCAGTAACCAGACAAAACCAATTAGTATAAAACCCGTTTATTTCAGTAGACTAATGTATCAAAAGTTTAAAACCAATTACCGAGCCTCGCTAACTCGGATAGTAGAGCATTAAACCCCCCAATATTTGGGGTCCTTGTTTTGTCCTTGTCATGGAGATTGAGCTGAGAATTTCAGTGACAGTTTCGTTAGGAGAAGGGGTGGTTGGGCTCTTGGTGACTTCGGATTTTGTGTTGTAATGGTGGAAATAAAAAAAAATAATTTCCCGTCTTCATAGAAATGTATACGCTACAGCCTTTTCTGTGTTTGTCGTTCGACAGGCTTTGCCGTTAGCTGAAAAACAATTAAGCATTATGTAGTTGCATAACAACACAAGTAAGATATATTACGAGAAAAAATTTGTTGGTTGCTGTTGATTTAAATTTACGTTATTTTTAATCTTAAATTTGCCCTAAGCTGCAATATACGCCTATAGCTACTTATAATGATCATCTAATCATTCTAAATCTGTAATTTAATTATAATCGTTTCTAATTTTCCGGCCGGAACTCATTCTCATTAATACTGTTTAATGCATTTGAAAGATTAAAATATAGAGTCTGACTGTTTCATATTTTATATTAGATGAGAGTCAAAACTCTACATTATAGACAAATGAAGGGGCACGCAGCTCGAGCTGGCTCTGTTTAAAAAAGATTCCATTAAGATGTATGTTCCCTGTAATGAATGCCACTTTGTGACAAGTCTAGAGCTGGCACCGAAAGGAGAAGATACTTCTATCGTTAGATCCATTAGTTCCACGTATATCTGTGCAACATGCCAGAATTATGATATTATATTGATTTTGTTTTAGAAAATGAACTAACCATGTACAATACTGTTTTTTAACTGAAAGTAAGGAGCGACATAGAAACTTAAAACGAAAAAAAATTATTCCGTATATGAAAGGGGCTGTCCCCTCCTCCACGCCTCGCTCTTTATGCTAAAGTTTTTTTTATTGTTTTAAACAATAGAGTTGTGAGAAAGAGTCAAACTTTAGCCTAAAGAGCGAGGCATTGGGGAGGGGAAAGCCCCTTTCATATACGGAATAATTTCTGTTCGTTTTAAGTTTTAATGTTGCTCCTTACTTGCAGTTAAAAAAAATGTTTTTTTTTACTTAATTTCTGAACGTTTTTAAATTAATGCAGGTTTTGGTTTTGGCTACCGTACATGAATAACTAAAACAAAATTTGCGTATTAATTTTCCTTTTTTTGGCTAAATTGCTTTCTCGAAATTTGTTTAATTTTATTTACGAACGTTTTTATTAGTAATAAATATACGTAAAAAACGCATTAACTTACGTAACGAACTTCTATATTCGTATATTTTTATTACGTATATTAGGGGTTTCGTCCCCCTAGTCAATACCTCACTCTTTACGCTAAAGTTCGAATTTTTTGTTCAAATTCTTTAAGAAGGACCTTTAATCACAAAGGCCTTTAATTAGAATAAATTGCTCTTACGAAAGTACTAAAAAAAACTTTAACGTAAAGAGCGAGGTATTGACTAGGGGGCGAACCCAATCATTTACGTAATAGTTTCTGTTCGTTTTAAGTTTTGATGTTGAAAAGTTTCTCAGTTGAGAACTTGTTTTTTTTTTTTATTTAATTTGTGATCGTTTTTTTTTTCAAATAATGCTGGGAAATCCGGCGCCCTCTTCATAGCAATGTCCCTTCCCCCATGAAAACTTCCTCCATAGAAAGATACTCCCACGTAAACCCCGATCCCTCTGCCCCCACTAGTTCATAACTTGCAGCCCTTCCCCCGGGGACTGTTGGGGATTAAGTCATCATCAGAGACATAGTTATTATATTTGTTTACTATGCTGGACAAAATGGCTATCTCAAAATTTTGATCGGGTGACTTCGGGAAAAAATGAGCGTGGGAGGGGGGGGGGAAATGAGCGTGGGAGGGACCCTACGTGCCCTCCATTTTTTTGGTCACTTGCAAAGGACACTATAACTTTTAATTTCCGTTCGAATGAGCCTTCCCGCGATATTCTAGGACCATTGGGTTGATACGATCACCCCTGAAAAAAACAAAACAAAAAAAAAAAACAAATAAACACGCATCCATGATCTTTCTTCTGGCAAAAAATACAAAATTCCACATTTTAGCAGATAAGAACTTAAAACCTCTACATTAGGGTTCTCTGATACGTTGAAGATGATGGTGTAATTAAAGTTCTATGACTTCATTAAGGCTCTATGACCTTTTAGGGGTGTTTCCCCCTTTTTTTCGAAAATAAGGCAAATTTTCTCGCGCATAACTTTTGATGGGTAAGACTAAACTTGATGAAACTTATATATTTGAAATCAGCATAAAAATCTGATTCTTTTGATGTATCTATTGGTATCAAAATTCGTTTATTTAGAGTTTCGGTTACTATTGAGCCGGGTCACTCCTTACTTACAGTTCGTTACAACGAACTGTTTGATACCAAAGCTGCAGAACTGCAGAAAGATAATATGCCGAAAACATGCATAGGGAACATAAACCCTTAATACTAAGCTCTTATATTAAGCTGATACACCAAATTTTACAGTGTTTTTGTATGCACAATACAACAAGTGTTCTTTTTTTGTATTTATTAATCTTATTAATCAATTTAGGCTCTAAATTAGTTGAGCTAAAATAATTTATTTTAAAGGCTGGAATGGATATGGGTATTGTCAATGCTGGGGCTCTTCCCGTGTATGATGATATTGATCCAAAGCTGTTGAAATTAGCTGAAGATATTATGTGGAATAGAGACCCAAATGCTACTGAAAAACTTTTGGAATATGCTCAGAAACACGGTAAGACCGCATCTGCTGCTGTTGTTACTGATGAATGGCGTACAAGGCCAGTAGAAGAACGCCTTGAACATTCACTCATAAAAGTAAGTTTCACTGAAGCAGATAACTTTTATTTATCCTTATTTATCGTCAAAGACCTGGATAAGGGCACAAAATTATAAGGACATAGAAACGGTTACTTGTTTCTTTTTTGTAATCTTGATGTGGTTTTATTCATTATCCAGGTGGTTTTTCTTTTGATAATGGTAAAATTTATTGGTATTGGCTTTAGTCATCTTAATTATCAGAACATTTACGATCTAATTAAGAATTCATCTTGTTTTATTATACCTTGTTTTTTATATTTTGTTTTATTAAAAGCAAAAACAATAATGTTTTGGAGGACGTGTATAACGGAAGATAACGTTCAGTTGTTTAAATCTACTGGTTTATCAGTTCCATGTTCCAATGACGAATGAAGTTTCCAAAAGTTGGCGAAACTTGTTCAAAACCACTTTTAAAGGGAATTAATATTACTACTTTAGCATTTATTTTCCCCAGATGCTTGAATTCTGCTGTATTTTTAAGCTTATCTAATTAGGGAGGTGTATTTAAAAGGGTGTTAGGAGGTGAGGCTGGATCCTTCTATTTGTGTTCAGATATCAGTGTTAATTTGTTTGCTGTTTTTGTTTTTCCTAGGAATGATCGTATCGAACCAATGGTCCTAGGGTATTGGGGAGGGTTCTATTGCATATTTCTGTAAGGAAACGAGTTATGTGTTATTAACAGAATTACTCTAGTATTTATTTATTATTTGTCAAGAAAAGAAAATTACAAAAAATGGGTGAAAAATGTTACGTGACAGTCGAAATAAACTGTTCCAGTGCAGTTGAACCTTGGTTTAACTGTACCCATTATCTGAACCCTCGTGCAGCTCAATCCATTTTACCTCATCTCCATTCAACTCTACCCTCGTTCAATTCAACCCTCATACAAATGAATCCCCGTTTAACCGAACCCCATTTAACTCAACCCCTCCCCCCCCCCCCCGATTCAAGTCAACACCATTCAGCCCAACTCTCCTTAAATTAACAATATACCTAGAACATATAATTCAGCATATACCTATAACATATAATATAAAGTTGAATCGAATTAAATGGTCTTTTTTTCACTGGTTAATTCTTATGTAAGTTTTTTTTTTTATGCTGCTTTAATCGAAAACTATTCCTCTCCCCTCTAAAAAACAGCAATTTATTCTTCTGTCGTATATTCGAAATTAGAAAAGCTTTTTATGCCCAGGGCCTGAACACATTTGAATTTAATGGTTGCAGCACTTATGTTTAATGGGGGGTTGATTCAAATACGTTTGAGCCCAACGGGTTCTGAGTTAAATGAAGGTTGAATAAAACGATGATTGAACTAAATGAAGTGGAGCTGCATGGAGGTTGAGTCAGATGGTGATGAGGTCAGTGATGTTTGAGTTGCACAAGATCGTGTTGAATGGGTTGGAGTTAAACCAGGTTTGAGTTAAATGGGGGCTGATTTAATCTAGGGTTAAATTAATTGAGTTGATTTGGACATGGCTCATTCGTAGAAAAACGTAGAATCTAAAAAAAATAATGTGAAAATCTATCAAAAATAGGCTTTACCTGTTCAGTAGTGAAATCAATTAAGCTTATGTAACAAGGGATTGAAAGGCAAAAAGGAAAGGAAAACCAACAAGGGAATGTTGAAAATTGAGAGGCGTAGTCATTTTAATTGAACAATCCTATAATAAAAATAAAAACGTTCAGCTTTGTCTGGTTTTTACTTTCGTGCTTGAGTGCAGGAAATATATCCTAGCACTTTCTACTATGGATTCGGTCAAATTAACTTAAAAACGTTTTGGATTCGATAGTTAAAATTTTTCTGTTAGATTTTTATTCTTTTGTTGTACTTCTATTTTTTGAATGAAACCGTACATGAACTGCTTATGAACATACACAGCTGAGAGTCGGTCAACGTATTTTGATTCTAAACTGAAAAATAAGCATCAAAAGTGTTTTCACCCATTTGGCTCCCGAACGGTTCGCTTATTAGACCTGATAAGGGAGAATTTGTATTCTCAGTTGTGGCATTTTAATCGTCAATTAATCTCCTTTTATTGTTAATATTCTTCTTTTTTTCATGTCTAATGTTTTTAGACAAGTCAGGTACACCAAATGCTAGAGTGTATGCGAGTTGCTGGAGTAGCTATCTACCCTGGTGGTATCCACTCAGTTTCTTCTCCACCCAGGTGGTAGAATAGGTGTCATTCTATCAATAGGCTGGGCTGAGTTTTAAAAAAATAAAAGGGTTTGTTGTGAAAATGTAAATATAAAGGAGTCGGAGCTCAGCGATAGTGAATTTAGCGTCTCCACAGGCATTGTCTAAACTAGTAAGGTCTAACCTAGACGTAATTGAAAACTAAATATTATTTTGTTTCGTGTTAAATCCAAGTTGAGGTATGACCTAAGATATATATGAAATTGCACTGCTGGATAGCCAAGCTCTTCATTCATAAATAATTTGATGTTTATTGATGCATCTTTTGTTGCTTGTTTTGCAAACGCTGTGTTCTGGTATTTTCATTTTATTTGTTACAAATACGATTTGTTTTAAATCGTATTAAAAGTATTAGAAAAAGATACTGTCAAATCGAGTTTAAACCAAATTGTAATGTACCCATATTTTGAGACAAATCTCTACTCCATCGCTTCTCAGATCTTTTCTGAATAATCATGAACAACACCAAGTTTTTGAAATAAGTCTTCTTGAGGTATATCAGATATATAGATGAAAAGGGAGGACAAGGATTCTGGAAAAAATTTAAACAGAAAATGTAGGTTGCTCTGATTACAGGAGTATTATTTTTATAATTATTTGTGACATATGAATAGGGGGTTAGGAGGGTGGCCTAGGTCCAACTAAGATTTCTTTATTTTTACTAGTGCTATATTTGCATTTAATTTTTATCTGTATATTATCGCTGTTTTGATAGTAAAATAGCGGCTTTTTGCTGTTTCTCATCCTTCCGAAATAAAAGCCCGCAAATGCACCGCTACCTCAAATTTGAAACAAGTTTGGCCTTAATGTGAATCAAAGCTGTGTTAGTTTAAAAATTGATAACGCTAATCATACATCAAACTTCCTATCTTTTAAGGGCATTGATAAGTACGCTGTCGAGGACGCAGAGGAAGCCCGGCTTCAGACAGACAAGTATCCGCGACCGTTAAACATTATTGAAGGTCCTCTGATGAAGGGCATGGGTGTTGTTGGTGATCTTTTTGGAGCTGGAAAAATGTTTTTGCCTCAGGTATGAATAATCTATCCTGTTTTAAGAAAAATAGACGTAATTCAATTACTTTCGTTAGTCGGTCATTGTGAAATTCAAATATTTAACCCATACTAACCAAATTGTTGTTCTGTTTGTCATTATGTATTATTGGTAACCCTTTAGAGTTATGGCTCTTCTGAAGAAAACATCGCAATAAAATAAAATTAGTACCATTAAAACCCTTATTTTATATCCCCTTTCAATATAGTTACCTTGACAGTGTCCCCTCCCCCTTCCTTGACGGACCCATATAAAGCCCTAATAATTGATTTCTTCATCGTTGTTTTCATGTTTTGTTGTGTCGTATAACGGGTACCTCCTGTGTAGACTTGAATAACATTCAGCAACAAAATTATTCCTAAGGATTGTCGCATTGTCGAACCTTTTTACTCAAATGTTAGGGGCGTATGGTGTTAGTCAAACTCGAAGAGATATAAAATCAGATTGGATTCTTTTTGGAGTAAAATTTGTTTGTATAATGTTCATGTTGGATACTAAATCCAACAAAAAGTTATTTTTGAAGCTAACTCGTCAAACGGGAAAAGAAATCAATTTTTTCAGTTTGAGTTCTCGTTGCAGTGAAAGTTGTTGAAAAAATTAATGTCAAATCGTATGTTTTAATTAATGAAAACAATCAACTACCCATTCAAGACGTGTCCAAATATCTCTATAGTCAAGTGTAACAACTCCTTGCTTTGTCAAATGATTAGTTGAATTGTAATATTGTGCATTACCTCCCACTGTTTTGTCTGGCTATCTCTTATTGAAGAAGGGGTGGATCGATAAAAAGGCTCAAAATATTAACCCAGCATATGGTCAACCCTAGAGCATTTTTACCTAACTATCATTAATTATCGTGGGACTATGTAATGTATTTAAAATTAATTTATATATCGGTTAATGGTTTCTAAAACGTAAATTCTTTACCTATTTTGTTTTGTCAAAGTAGATTTGCTTTAGCCATAAATCATGAGCAAGAAAGTTTCCTTTAAAGTAGATAAAAATCTGTTCTAATAACTTACTTTTGACTAAGTATTTTGACACCAAAAGAGTGCTCTTACTCAGCAATGTAGAGTATGATGATCTTCGATGTTACCAAAACCATATGAAGAATTCTATATAAATTTACATCTTTTAAGCTTGTCTTTGTCCGAGAGGGCGAGGGTTCGAATCCTAGTGTATCCAATTATTTGGTTTGGGACGGGGGTCAGTGGCGTGACTCTGTAAGCTGAGCCAGAGTCGACCCAGCTCTAAATGGGTACCAGGAGAAATCTGGGGAAGGTAAACAGGAAGGGTGTGCGAAAGCACAGGATCGTTGGCCCCCAAACCCCCCATTGCACTTCGTGGCTGAAGGGCCGAGAAGCGGAGATCAGCACCGCCGGTAGGGACTGTAAAGTCAAATGCCGTATTATTATTTTTTTTTTTTTTTAAGCTTGTCATTACTTACTTCAATCTGGGGTCGAGTACAAAATAATTAGTTTGTCGTCATGGAACGCTAAAATCATTTTTGCGGGACTGTCTCTCTTCTTGTTCGTTACAGAACACATTCTAATAAAAAAAAAGAGCAAGAGATAATAGTAATCGTCTTGATATGATACTTTTTATCTATATTTTGTTTAAATTTTTATTTTTTAAATACTTTTTTAATAGTGTGGTTATTGTAATTTTTTTTTCAGGTTATCAAATCCGCTCGTGTAATGAAAAAGGCAGTGGCCCATCTAATTCCATACATGGAGGCTGAAAGGCTGGCTAGTGATGATCCTGAAGGAGTAATATTTTCTAGCTTTGATTTTTGTGTTTAGTTTATAGCTTTTAGGGCTGATTACAGGGGAAAAGTCCTAAAATAGTTCTGAATTATTCACTTGTAGCAATAATTAGTTTTACAGTATTTTGAATCTGGTTAATATAAGTATTCGGTTTCTTGTGTTTATTTCTAGAATTTAAAAAGTGAAAACACTGAATTAAAGAACTAATCAATAAAAATCCATGTAAATCTAAACCATTTTGAGAAACTTAAAAAACTAGATACAATTGCCCCTTTTTGTAGTTGATTGAAATCTTGGTTAATATACAATCGTACCAGTTTGAAAAACAAGAATATAAAAAAAATAGCGATTGATCCCTTCAATAGGTTATTAGCAGAACGTAAGCTTCAAGAAGTAATTATTGACAGATTGAAATGAAATGTATCAGCACATATTTTGTTGTTGTTGTGGGGACTAGTCTATAATATCTTCGTTTTTCTATTTGTAGTTGTTTTTGTTTTGTGGAAAGAACATTTGGAGAGATACATTTCCTAGGAATTTTGTTATTTTCTTTAATATTGTTAAACAAAAACTTTTTGTCTTATATTGTATACATCTTGCTCTTTTTTTGCAACTAAATAGGAAGAGAGAGAGATAAAGATGCGTTTATTAATAAAATAAACAGTGTATACACATTTCGGCTGCCAGAAAACAAATGAACCTTGAAAGGGCAAACGGGCTATTCAATGACTTGCTCAACCTGCTGGTACTGAACTACTCAAATATTAGAAATTCAAATAAGGAAGAAAAAACAACTGGAAAACAATAATTTAAAGACAATCACAACCCAAAGGTTGTTACGAGCCAAAGTTACTCCCAAAACAAAAGGGAATTTCTTTACCCTTGGCTTGAAAGCAGGATAATTATGAGCATTTGATTGCATGCAAAGTTATATTCGTGCATAGGATAGAGCTAGGATTATCGACTAAACCGATAAAGCACCTCCCCTTCCGAGCTGTAGGTGAGAAAACATGTTATAATATATTCAAATATATCTTTGTTGATTACAATAGGTAATAAGCTAATACAATTATGTCAAAACAAAATGGAACACGTCTAGTAAACTATTGTTAAATTATTTTGGTAAACCAAATGCAAATATAAACACTAATGTAATAAATACCCAACAAAAATAGATTGGCAATGTAAAACATGACAATTAATAAAGAAAAAAGGCGTTTAAATGTCTAAGTGATTTGCGAAACATAACATAATTGAGCTGATAACCTGTCAGTTTTATAGTTGGATCGGGTTTAAGAGCCTTCCGGGTTTAAGAGCCATCGGGTTTAAGAGCTCGGGTTTAAGAGCCTTCCGCCTGTCCCCTCTCTAAAATAGTCAAATTTAATTGAGCTATTTTTCTTCATAAATAGAATAATGGCAAGGACAATTTTAATAGCTCTCTTTGGAATGATGTTAAGGCCACAACATTGGTTTTTCACTAAACAAGGGTGCCACGGGTGGACAAATTTACTTCAAGAGAGGACCAAATATAGCAAGCTTAGGTTACTTTTCAGGCATCAACATTTATGCCAAAACTTAAACTGGACAAACGAAAAACTGGAAAAAAATAATTTAAGTACAATCACAACCCAGAGGTCGTTACTCGCCAAAGTTACTCGCAAAACAAAAGAGAACTTCTTTCTGATTTAAACAGCTTGGAACGCTGGACTACCACGATAGATTATCATTGAACCATGCAACGAGGATTTTGAAAGCATTCTCGTGACCCGTCCATCATGGCTTAGAATTGCTTAGAATTTTTGCTTAGAAAACAAAAGGATATTAAAGTGTTTTGTTGTTGTGCATAAATAAGGTATAGTAAGCAGTATCAAGGTCATTTTTTACTTTATTGAGGGAAATCTTGTTCCTGATAACTGTCATTTGGAGGTTAAGGACAGATAAGTCACCACTGAATTCTAAGCTCATTGTAATTTCTCATAAAAACTAGTTAAGGCGATGATAAAGGCAAAAGGAATTATTAGGAAATAAGAATTATGATTTCATAGCAAAACCTTTCCGTAAAGACTTACACACACTTAATTTCTTATCTTCAGGAACAACTGTTGGGCAGGAACAACTGTTGGGCAGTCAAGGCAAATGCTTTTCATATATAAGCAAAAATAGTTTCAATATTTGAGCCCTTTACTTCTAAATGCTTTAGAATAGTGTCAAGTTTAGACACTACATAATGAATAGTGTTTTAGCCTAAACGGAAACATTTTTGACCAGTTTAGTCCTTGATAAAAAAAAAAAAAAAAATTAAAGGTAACGTAAAGTAAATCGTCAGAGAAAAAGTAAACAGTCTAAAATCCGCAAAGAATGGATTTATGGAAGTTTGTGTAAAATCACTAAGTTCTTTAGGGACATGTATTTGAGTATTGGTGAATTGAACCAGGAAAATTAAACCATCAAGGCAAGGATAATAAGACTTCAAGTTAATGGTACACTTAGCTGTGAACTGAAATTTAAAAACGGAATTTTGATACCAATAAATACATGAAACAAATCGGTTTTTTATGCTGATTTCAAATATATAAGTTTCATCAAGGTTAGTCCCATCGATGTTACTTACCCAACAAAAGCTATGAGTCTGAGGAAATTTGCCTTATTTTCGATAAAAGGGGAAAACACTCACTAAAAGTTATAGAATCATAATTGAAAATTACACC
>JAQQPU010016621.1:0-15090 GCA_029168905.1 Artemia sp. Kazakhstan ARC1039 | reverse complement strand
ACATGAGTGATGACTCAGCCTTGCATATTAAGTTAAGAATAAAGAAGTTTCTTTCCTGATAAGATTGCATCATGTGAAAACAGCATATGATGGCTTTACGCTTTGCGAATTGTAGGTAGCAGAGGTTAACGCATTGTTAACTTTTTCAGCACTCGAAGAGTTGACATTTAATAGCGCGTGAGTCGTGATGTCAATAGATCCATCTAGCTTTCGGGAAATCTCTTTTTTTTGTAGCTAGTGTAGCTGAAACAGCATCGCATACGACTGGAGTTTCACAGAGATTGAAAATAACAAAGCGCGGTTTATTTTTCTTCTCTTTGGCGGCTGACACGAGAAGCTTACACATATCAATAATATTTTCGTCATCTTTGACATGACTGATGACTCGTCCTTGCGTATTAAGGTCAGAATAAAGGAGTTTCTTTGCTGATAAGATCGCATCATGCGCAAAAAAACTCACAGCCACAATGTATTCTATTTTGACACTCTCGGATAGCGATCGCGCAAGTAAATTCATTATAGCATCCAAAACAAGCTTTTCGACTATGCTTATCTTTCAGTAATTAAACGTAATCCAAGAATCCTGACAATCCAAAAAAGAAAATTACGTCACAAAACAAAAGGAAAGATGATATTTGAAGGTAATAGGATGATATTGGAAAGTAATAGGCTAATTTAAGAAGCTCAAATACTAATAAGCGAGGGAAGCGTAGGTTTCTGCTATCTATTCCCTTTAGTTTAAGAGGAATCTATTCCCCTTAACCACTCCGGCAGGTACAACGACACTTTCTACAGAAAACCTCCCTTCTTCGGCTCGATTATTAGTTAAGTTGGAAAAAAATAGTTAATCGGTCAAAATAATTCGACAATTATTATCATAAAATTTATCGCTCAATTACTGAAATACTGAGCAATAATATTATTCAGGTCAGGAACTATAATCCTTTGCCAAAGATTGCGAAATTTGACTAACTTTGCAGGGATTAAAATTCAATGAAAAAGCTTACTGGTTTGATAATGCTAATGAAATATCCGATTTAAGACAGGTGTGTTCACTTTGAACTCTGAATCAATACTGTATCTAGATACTACACTCTGTATTCTATATACTATATATCTTCTATACTGTAACTACATACTATATAATATTATATATTCTATACTCTAATTAGATAATATACTCTATGTTCTAAATACTCTATATCTTCCATATGCTAGCAATATACTATATCCTAACTATATACTGCTATATACCCTATTTCCTCTATAATTTAATTATATGCTATATTTTACTATGTATTATATATCCACTATACTCTAAGTAGTTCATAAAATCAAATGATACTAAATAAACATCAATTTTACTTTACTAGATTCATTTGATCAGTTGGTATTCAGACTTCGTTGTGTTAACACCATAGTTTTTTCGGATATAACCTTACTCCTTAAGCTGTGAAATTTCCCTATGGACTTTCATTTTGGATTAATTTTTATAAGCGGATTACCGTTTTGCAGGCTATTTCAGATTCCCTTGGGACAGTAAATTGTAGTTGAATATTTATGCAATAATTGAATAGAAATGAGTGCTAATAACTAGTTTAGACTTGAACTTATTTATTATTTAAATGGTTGAATGTGGTTTATATTGAATATAGTCATGATTATGATGGACCTTGTGCATTCTGCGCTGCTAAACTTTGTGCAGTCAAATTTTCATGGAGGAATGGATAATGAAATTATAGCCAAAAATGCGGCTGACTTTTTTTTTATGAAGTCTATTATGATAGCTAAAACTAACCTGTGGTCTCGAGTGTTCGTGGGCGAACGTGTACCTCGACGGCAAGGTGATCTAGCTACTTATCGTCACATAAAGGATATAATTGAGACCTTTCAGAAATGCCGATATTATGTGATCACTGCTGATATTGATCACTGTGATGTTTCTTCTGGTGTTTCTATTAGCGATATTCGCATTGACCAGAATGAACGTGATTATGACCATCTGACTCTTTCAATCACTGTCACCATCAATACGACTCGGTCTGAACTGACCTTATGTACTAATTACAAAAAGTGGATAACCAAAAGAGACTGGAATAAACCGGACTGGCCTCTATATCTACCAACCCTTGCTCTTCTTTTGTCAACGATTGAAGTTCCATTTAATTTACTCTGTACTAGTGTTGTATCCCCACAAGCTCGAGTTCAGCTCAATATATATTACATCCAGATTTTTTCCTGCCTGAAAAAAGCTGAAGAAGTGGTTGTCCCGCTTTGTCGTTTTAAGCTTAAGACTAGAGTTTCAATATGGAAATCTGACCCTGATTTAAAAATTATGAAAAATCGTGCACAATTGTGGCTTAGAATTTGGGTAGCGTGTGGCCGCCCTTTAAGGGGTCACGTTTTTGACATTAAACAGAAAACGAAGTTGGAGTTTAAACGTTATATTCGTAAAGTAAGGTAGAATGGTGTGGAATTTCCGAAGACCAATGGAAAAAAGTGATTAACGTTGCGAAATTTAATTCACCTCTTAATGCCGACGGGATACCTAATGCCTCTTGGGTTAACCATTATAATAAGATTTTTAATATTTTGAATTATGTGGTTCACTTTCAGGTTGCTAGCCTTTGTTCTTTTGTATTACCTGCAAGAATTTACCAAGGGCATGTGCCTCCCGTTTCTGCTGACCGTGTTATTCGTTATGTTAAGAATTTAAAATCTAAATCATTTGATATTGATGGTATTAGTGTTTTTCACCTTCATATTGATTCGAAAGAATTGATTTATCATTTGCAGTTATTATTTCAAATTTGTCTATGTGCGTCTTTGGTGCCTGATTCTTTTTAGTGCGGGAGTGTCACTTCGATTCTTAAACGTGGGAAATATCCGATTAATTGCGCATCATATAGACCTATTAGGGTAGCCTGTTTGCTGAGCAAAGTTTTTGAATATGTCCTGCTTCCTGAAATTCTTCCAAAAGTTTTTTATGTGCCCAATCAATTTGGGTTTAAACTAAATATAGGACGCCAACATGCGCATCAAATTCTTACTCTTTTTTTTAATTCAAGCACAAAAAGATGGATCTGAAGTTCATTTATGTGCGTTAGATATTTCAAAAGCTTTTGACTCGGTTTGTCACAGCCAACTATGGTATTTTCTTACCCAGCTTGGAGTGATTTCATCTGTTATATGTGTCCATCATTTTTGATATGCAAATTCATATGTTCGACTTCGGTCAGGAGAGATCTTTTTTGGTAATATTCCTATTCGATCTGGACTTAGGCAGGGAGGGGTTCTGTCACCATACCTTTTTAATGCTTGTTTATACCCTGTGCTTTCTCGTATTTTTCCGTCGTGTTTTACGGGTCTAACTAATTTATCTTATATTGCTTATGCAGATGATTAATTACTTATTAGCCGTTCAAAATTCACCCATGCTAAGTCTACCCAGTTTGTTTCTAAGCTTTTTGAAAAAATTGGCCTCGTGCTTAATACTGAAAAATATGAGTATTTAGTTTTCAATGCTAAAAACCCAAGTAGTGATTTGAGTTGTAGTTCTTTTTCAGTTAAGCTGGCTCCCGCGTTGCGTTGGCTCGGAGTAGTATCTGCTCTTCTATTTCAGCTATTTGTGCTAGTGCACTTGCAGATATTAAGAATAAGCTTAAAGCAGGCTGTGCTAAAATTGTCCCAAATCGTGGCCGACATTCTCGTAAGGCATTGGCTAAACTCTATTTAACATATTGTGACCATTCCATTCTTTTTCTATCAGGTTTACGATTTTCTATCAGGTTACTAGTGATATGAAGGATATTAGAGTTTTGTATTTCCGTTATTGTTAATATATTTTGTATTTGCCTCGTTGGTATAGAAACCGTAAGATTATTCGAATGTTTAATGCAACTGATACATTGACGTCACATAATAAGTTTGACTCCAAGTTAAAAGAAGAGGCCTGCAAGCGGTTGGGTCCTTTTCATCCTCTTGTGCGATTGTTCTGTTGCATTTGTTGTACTTTATATTTAATATTGCCATAGGATTTTTTTTTCCTTTCGTTTTTGTTACTCCACTTCACCACCGTTTTAGTTGGGTCCTTTGCGTCCTCTTTTGCGAGTCTTCTTATTTGCATTTGTAGTTCTTTATATTGATATTGTTTTGCATGTGTTTTGTTTTGTATGTCTTTTCCTTTATTTTATTTTGTTACTCCACTTTTTATAATGTTAGTGGGTCAAAAAATAAATTAAATTAGTGATAGAATCTAAACTAGTACTTATAACTTCAGCAATTATGAGGACCACACTGCTTTTCAACCACGCACTAACAAAACTTTTCAAAAAGTGATAAATTTTTCAAGACACTGTCCAGTAAACCACAATATATTCGAACATTTTAACAATATAACTAACAGCCATTCTCAACGAAATAGACGACAAGCTAAAAACAACAATAAAACACGGTTCTTATGGTTGGTCAAAATTATATGGTTACAATTAAAAAAAGACAATTTGTCCATGGACTTAAAACTCTTGGACGTTTTCAACAAATTTACCAAGACCAAAAATTGTGGATCATTTTGACGGATCACCTTCAGGTGATATATCTAGGGCCAGATTTAAACCTTTGACGCTCCTAGGCCCAAGCAATTTTGCCTCTCCGTTTTTGCGAGATTTTCGGGGAACTCCCCAGCTTCCATTCTTGGGAGAAACCTGACACTTTATAAGGGGCAACAGAACTCCCGTGTTGTTCTAAAATAACTTTTCTGTGAATAAGCAGCGCGGCGGCGGAGTGCACCTGGCCCTTTGATGATAAATCACATCAGTCCACTCAGTGGTAATTTATTGCACTCCCTGGCATGGTGCGCCCTTAGGTTTGGGCCTATTGGTAAATCCAGGCCTGGATATATGGCTGCTCTTTGCAGAAATATTATTAAACTGAAACTAAACCTCAATTATAGATTAAATTGCGTTTTCACAGGAGAAGGGTGACTCCATCACCCAACTCCATCTCAAAGTTTTTTTTGTTGAATTCCACTATGGTTTCAAAGCACTTCAATTTTTTCCTTTATCTCTACGGTTATAATTTTCGTTCTTTATTATCTTTTTTTGTTTTTTTTTAGCTTTATTATTTACTAAGTTTTAGTTTAATCATTCGACATAATTTTAGTTTTTATTTTCTTCATAAAAAAATTCCCTGACAACACACATTAATAGTTAAAAAAGATACAAACCCAGTGGGTGGTGGGCAAAACAAAAATTAGATTTTGTGCTAACATTTTTACAAGGAGGGGTTCTTCCGATACAGGTTAAGAAGGATTCCTTGCTCTACACTAGTATACATACTCGTAATAAGGGAACATTTACTAGCAATAGGAAGACTTCCTCAAATGCTAGATCAACAGGCTGTAGCTTCAAAATAGTGACCCTTATCTATATATTTCCCAAGCAGTAATTATAGAAAACAGATGAAAGAGAAAAATCTAGTAAGAACCACTGAGCAGTAGGACAAATACCTGGAACTGTAAAAAGGGGAAGAAAGCGATATGAATAATATTAGCAGGGTTTTACTTGTTTATGTTGTATTGTACCTGTTATGAGCCTTTGTCTTGTGATATTCCAAAGCTTTAGCATTACGAAAAGAAAAGCCACATGTAAGACATACCTATTATGAACCTTTGTCTTGTGATATTCCAAAGCTTTAGCGTTATGAAAAGAGAAGCCACATGCAAGACATATGTGTTTACAATTGTCCACTGCATTCTTGGCTTCATTTGGATGAGTTTTCATGTGAACTTCCAGTGAGTACTGAAATATTTAAATATTTCAGTTTGTATTGAAAGCAAGATTGCACTTAACTTACAGATAGCAGAGAAGAGTATAAGAAAAATCGACTTACATACATTTGAGGCTTGGGGGACATCAGAGAGCTTTCGGAGGATTGTGGGCACAAACATTAGGAGATTAAACTTACAGTCTCGAAATGTTCCGGTTTTATAGTAAGGTCCGTCAAAGCAACTGCGGAGGACGTCTCTCATGTGGGAGGTAAAACTATACAAGGTCAGATTGAAGTCCTTCAGGGTAAAGTAATCAAAATGAGGGGTGCAAGGTTCTAGTTTTTTTGTGATATCTACAATAGTAAGAAACAATCGTGTGTATTACATCTTTGAAACGGAAAACTGAGGTGAGTTAGAAAGGAGTGGAATTGAGGTGACACATGAAAAAAAAATTCAGGTGAATTCTTCAGTTTTCTACTTTTACACTTGAAAGCAGTCTTGAGAAAAGATCAAAATGACAGAAAAAACAAATATTTCAATAACAATATCTATTATTAACAATAAAAAACAGCTAAAAAAATAATAGAATTAGCAATACTAAAAGGAGTAATTGTGGCAATAAGAGGATTGTTGTTATTGTCATATAATGCTCATTAAGAAGCAGTAAAGAGCACCGATTCCACTAACATCTCTAAATTTTTTGTTTTTTGAAGTTTTCTCCTAACATTTCCGGAAGCTAACCACCACAGCTAGCCACATTCAGTGTAAAGAGAAAAAGCCATAGAACTGACAGGAAAGATGTTGAATGTAGAAAAATTTCAAAAGCGAGAAAAAAGGAAAATTATTTCCTTTTTGCTGAGGTGTCTGAATAATTGTGGTAAAAAGAGGAACGTTGTTGTTGTTATCTACAGCCCATTAAAAGCAGCAAAAAGCACTGATTCACTTGCTCCTCATAAATCTTTAATTTTTTAAAGTTTACCCATTTCTACTCAGAAATGGTTTTTGAAGTTTAGCCATTTCTACTCACTCTCTCAACTAGCCACTTACAGGGAAAAGATGGAAAGCACAAATAAGTCATGAACCTGAAAAGAAGAGATGTTGAATCTAGAAACGTTTCAAAAACAAAAGCTATTTCCTCCTTCCTGAAGGATTTCCAGTAACAATCATAAACTTTCTATTGTCCATTAAGAAGCAGTAAAAATCCCTGATTCCATTTTCTTGTCGAAATTCTTTTATATTTGAGGGGGTTACCCTTTCTGCTCAGAAATATGGTTTTTGAAGTTTAGCCATTTCTACTCGCTCTCTCAACTAGCCACTTACAGGGAAAAGATGGAAAGCACAAATAAGTCATGAACCTGAAAAGAAGAGGTATTGAATATAAAAACATTTCAAAAACAAGAGCCATTTCCTCCTGCCTGAAGTAATTGAGTATTTTTATGATACTCCCTGAAGTATCATAAACTCATTATCTACTGAGGTTTTATTTTAATGCAGATTTATTCAAATATAGGAGTGCGAGGGGATGAGCTGGATTATCTGGTAAGTATTAAAGGAGATGGGTGACCACGTGGGGAAATAAGAAAGTATATGGGTTAAGCTAGATAGCAAAGTCAACTCTTTGGGGAAAGTTTTATTGATAATAATTATTGGATAAGAATGAGGAAAGAGAAGGATTTGGGGGAAATTCTAAAGCTGGGAAAATTCCTGAGATCAGCGCTAAATTATAGTCCCTTTTCTCATAGATTGTGTTTATGCATGTCTGTCTTTAATATTACGCACTGTTGCTTGTAGTTTTTTTCTTGTTCGTTTTTTTTCAAGGCCCCTTCTTGGCTTTTGTACAAATAAAATATTAATTATTATTATTAGAATTTTATCGGCTGTAAAAGATGGATATTTCCTGGTTTTGTCTCTCTTTTCAACCCTATATGGGTAATTTGTTTTTTTTTTTTTTTTACAGCGCAAACTATTTAATACTTGAGTAACTTCTGCCCTACCTTTGGAATAAAATTAGCCCTCCCTTCCTTTTCAACAGGTCTTGCCCTCAAAATATTTATTACTTTAAAATAAAAGTTCAAAATAGAGATAAAATCCTTTTTAATAGACAGTGTATAGAAAATTCACAAAAAATACCATATATTTCGGTCACATATACAGTGACCGTCATCAATAGTAAAACTAAACTAAAACAATTTGAAACAAAAGTTTATATACGAAATCAAATAAAACTACATATTGTTTAAATCTCTAATACTTTTCAAAGCAAAGGCGGAAGCTAGCCTCTTTGACCTTCTTGGATTCGGTTCATTAGCGTTCAATGATATAACATTTGGACAAAGGTCAACTACATTGGGTGAATTGAACTTTACTCTGTCAGATTTTAATAAATTATCATAGATAGAGTTCAGCCCACATTCACCTGTATTCCGATCCAAAGCAATATTCTTATATAAGATTTTCTTATATAAGAATATTCTTGAATAAGATTTTCTTTATTTCAAGAGTTTCACGAAAATTTTGCTTTAAACCACGATCCCTAGAAATCAAAGAGACATTCTCGAACGAAATAAAATGGTCTGGAAAATTAAAAATATGTTCTGAAAGGGCTGAGGTAAAATCTTCAGACTTAGAATCTTGCTTTAAAGCCAAAGAAATAGAATCTTTATGTTGTAATAATCTCATTTCCAAACTCTGGTTAGTACGTCCCACATATGAGCTTCCGCAAGTACATGGGATCTGATAAAACCCACTTTGTTGCCCCAATGAAGTTAGATCCTTCCCAGAATTTAGAAAACTACCCAAAGTATTATTACTCTTTAAAGCTACCCTTAGACCATTACTTTGTAAAATTCTTTTAAGTTTTTCACTTAGCCCGGGTACATATGGTAAGGAACAAAAAACATCCTTCTCCCGAGTTGTCTCCAAGACTTCCTTAGAAATCTCTAGAAACCTTTTTATACTTTTTGAAAAAGTCTGGTTAATTAACCATTCTGGATACATGTTGCTTCTTAGTATTTTCCTTAGAAAAGACACCTCCTCCTCAACAAATTTTGTAGAGCAAATACTAAAGATCCGATCAGTTAAAGAAATGATCAAACCAATTTTTACTTGGCGAGCGTGACGGGAACTATAAGACAAAAATCTATAGCTATTTGTCGGTTTTCTGTAAATTTTAAAATCCAGACTATTTTGATTTTTCAAAAGAAGAACATCAAGAAAAGGAAGTTTCCCATTCTCTTCCAATTCAACAGTAAACTTTAAATCCTCTCCCCCAAACAATTGAGATGTTCCAAAAATCCTTTTAATTCCTCCTCCCCATAATCCCATACTGAAATAATGTCATCCATATATCGGCCCCAGAAAATATGTTTAAAAAAATATAAAACCTAACGCAATTGTTTCAATATTATCCACAAAAATATTAGCTAATAAAGGGGATAAAGGGGTCCCCATTTTGTCTACGCAAATTTCGTGAATTCTTCGAATTTGGTTGAAAAACTGAAAAAGTAGAAATTTCTCCGAGTTCTTTGCTTTCAAGCTTCGACAATGTATCAATGTACACAAATACTGATGTAGAAGCATCCGAAACTCTTCTAGAAGGAAAGCTGTTAAGAAATTTGGATTTGATTAGAGGCAAAACAGATTTGGAAGTTTCTGTAATTATGTATTTAGTAAGGTTGTGCAATAAGTTCTCTAATTTTTTTCAATTCAGAGGGGAGTATTTCGGAAAAATAAATGGTTTACCTATGGGGGCCCCTTTATTAGCTAATATTTTTGTGGAGAATATTGAAACAATTGCGTTAGATTCATATTTTGAAAAGTAGTTTTATTTGATTTCGTATATAAACTTTTGTTTTAAATTGTTTTAGTTTAGTTTTACTACTGATGACGGTCACTGTGTATGTGACCGAAATATCTGGTATTTTTTTGTGAATTTTCTATACACTGTCTATTAAAAAGGATTTTATCCCTATTTTGAACTTTTATTTTATCGTCATAAAAAGGCAGTGTGGTCTCCGAAATTATCTATATTTATTATTTTCTTACTGTTTAACACATGGCCCTGGACTGACTGTCAGATTTCCAAATATTATATCCAAAATTTAGGCTAAAATCAAAATTTGAATTAGCTTAAATATTAAAATTTCGACAGAATCTTTTTTTTTCATTTTGAGAACCTACTTGTTTTTTTTTACATTCCAAATAATAAAGATCAAGTGATGGTTACCATTTAAAATTACCAAGTTACTCTCATCCTGTTTTTAGGGACAGAAAGGCCCTCCCTGTAAAAACTATATTATCAGCCCCCAAGTGCTTTTCTTAGATATTGACTAGTAAAACTTATAAGGGATACAATGAATGACCTGTGACAATATGAGGCTTGAGAGGGATAAAAGACAGGGGCGTAACTACAGAATTTTTATTGTGAAGGGGGGGGGGGGGCAAGAGGGGAGGCTATTGAAGTAGGTGCTATTCAAGCGGTAGTGAAGAAAAGTAACTATTTAATAAACATGCTACTTGGTGAATTTAAAAACATTGCGCAATATATTATAAACAGTAAACACATATTGAATAATCATTAATATAAGTGCTGATGCTTGACTTTTGCTAAAATTGCCAGCAATGAGCTGCTGCAGACGACAGTAGTATAACGTAAACAAGCTTTCGGGTGGGCGAAAGTGAACGTCGTATACACTCGGCCTTTTTCTGCCAGTTCCACCACTAATGCTGCAGTACATATCCCCCCTCCATTTCGTCCAACCCCCCCGCCCAGCACAGGATGCTCGATCTCATAATTGAACCAATCTCTATTCTTATAGCCCCGGGTATCGTGCTATTCATTTGCTCGTAATTTTAAATGGATTTAGACTCTGTAAGACTTAATTAGTTGTACTAAACTTATAATGTATGTGATATATTGAAATACTATTTAGTATTTTTTATAAAATTGATTTATTTGTGGGTTCACTGATGTTTGTTAATAAATAGCATCAAATCAGCGGGTCACATATTACCAAAACGAAAATCATACGCAGCACAATAGCCCTGCCAAAGTAGTTACAGCATAAGTCAAAGTATTTTCCCAAAGATTGTGTAACACTATATTGTGACATATTCTCCACACTTAAATAGCGACAATAATTTAAATTTGAAAGTATTCAAAAAATAAAGCTAGAATTATCAACTTGTCCGTTGAACATTGTTTGACAAAGAATATCCAGAAAATCTGAACAATCTTTAGCATCATTGCGGCAGAAACCTTAAATTAATTAAAAATTGCTAGGGAAAATTGACTCCCAGAGTTTGAAAATTACCTTCCCCTTTGTATCTTCGTTAAAAAAAAAAAGAATTCTATAAAATTACACAAAATTTATTCTTGTGTAAATCAGGGTATAGGGGGTATATATTTCCGGAGGGGGTTACAGTGAATATCGTTTTTATGTCTATAATTTCCTTCACAAGCAAAGCTCAGTCTACTAGTGCTGCATGATAAAACTAATAACGATATAAAAAGAGAATGGGTTGGTACCGCTTATCCGTGCACAGAAAATTTCTAAATTGTGAGAAAAATATACACATTTTGTTTAAATTCACTTGATTCTATTTTCAGCAGGCATTTTGTAAAGCATGCTGATGTAGAGATAAATGTACCACAAGTAGCGCTGGCGTTCCGACAGTAGCGCTGGCGTTGTGTGAAATGCGACTAAATTCAGTCATAATTCTTAGCACATTAACGTCAATTCTTTTTTTGGAGCTGGTTAAAAGAAGTATTTAGAAAAGCAAAAATAGCGAGAAGTCAGCATGGTATTGTAAATAGGGGCAGTTCAAAATTTATGTGTTAATATACAAAACCAAAACGCAAGGAATAGGACGTTATCAGTGTTTATTTGACATTTCAACAACAAATAAAAGAATCGGAGTTTCAATTAAATACTGGAAATAGAAATTAGAACAATTAAATGATTCCTGGAGTGGATCCCTCTCTATCAAATCCCATGACCAAAGTACAACCGATTTGACCTATTTAGTCATAGTACAAATATCATTCTAAAAAGCAGCAAGTCCTATTTTGTTTTCAATGATTCCTTTTTCGTTCAGGAAATTATATTCACTGTAAATATCAGGGAAAAATTGACCTGAGCAAATGTGGCGAAACGGAAGCATAGAACATTTTTAAATTTTGCCATTAATTAGGCTCACATCCAGTTCCAAAATTTTTTATCAGGGTATATGAACTACCAATTAGTCATTTCACCCCTTTGACTTTCCAAAAAGTATCATCAGATATTCACACATTTTTACTTGATGATAAGGTTTCAAAGGCAGTATATTCGGAAAAATATTAATCTGGGACATATTATGAAGTGTAATGGACTGCCATTTTTCTCATTTTCCTTATGTTAAAAACGAGCATGGATTAATTAAAAAAATTACGTGCTCAAAGTAAAGAGCAAATTTGACAGTTAAAACGAGCAACAGTTTTAAAGCTACTTAATAAATTATAGTTATTTCCAAATTATTGGGGGGGGGGGCTGCCCTGCCCCCTTGCCCCCCCACCCCAGTAACGCCACTGATAAAGGATGAAATAGCCTGTAACAATATGTGCCCTGAGGGGGATAAGGGACATAATAAGTGGTGTGTGATAATATATGGCCTGAGAGGGATAAGGGATGCAATGAGTGGCTTGTAACAAAATATGGCCTAAGAGGGATAAGCATCACTAGTCAAAACAACTTCGTCTATGGTCTCATACATTTTGCCTATATGATCTAGTAATCAGGAACTGCCACTAATACATAATTGGGGAACTGTAGCATACCAAGGACATTTTACAATACTAAATTATATAAGAAATAAGGCAGTTCTGATGGTAATTTCTTCTTTTTTATCCAAAACCCTTAATCAAAAGCAATTTTGGGGGATTTTGTGTCATGAGGCTTAAGTTATTTAGTAATCCTTTAAGTATGTGGTATAGAACAAAAGTTTTCTAGGGACAAGTTTTCCCTCAAGTGCCAAGGACAAAAATACAACCCTTTCTTGCCCTCTGTGCCCACCTTAGATCTATTTAATCCTGAAATCCACAATCTTCTAACATTTTTCCTTTGATTGTTTCCTAATTATGAAGCTTTTAGGGCAGTATAACATTTCCATCAACATTGAAGCCATATTGAAGCATGAAAACAAATCAGTCAGAGCAAGTATTTCAATTTAACAACATTTTTTTCCATTATAAAAATGCTCATTATTTATCAATTTTAAAAGCGACTTCAAAGAAAAGCTACATCTTCTTAAGCTGTTAGGTGTCATTAGTGCCATTACTAGCCAAAATGCTTGAGGTGGGGGGGGGCAAGAGATTTTACCAACTGACTGGCGATTTTTACCGACTGTTTTTGTCAATATAATTAGAATAACGTTCGTTTCGAATAAAATATGGAAATTTACTGCACGAGTCGGTAAAACCACTTCATTTCTATTTCAATGCTGTTTATTTTAACCAAATGGAAAATTCTGGCACCATCCATAAAATCACGGCAGGAGTCGGTAAAACTGCTGTGTTTACTGATCAAGTTCAAAATTTCTGCAGATGATATATCAGTATTGTCGTGGTCTTTATTGAATCAAACAAAGAATTTTAGCGGCGTCAGAAAAATCGTGGCACAAAGCACCACGATTTTACCATTTTTTTTTTACCGAGTAACCAAAAACATTGGGAGGGGGGCGTCCTCCCCCATACGTGACGGCTCTGGGTGTCATGGGTCTATGCATTTACCCCCTCCCCCCTTATGGCTGTTTGGTCTCCAATCACTTTTGACTTATAAAAAAATGTACTTAGATAATTTTTTGCTGATTCTTTACCATTCTTTACCCTTATTCTTTGCTGATAATTGGGTGCCTATCATTACAAAAATCTGCCTAATTGCATATGGAGGTCTTTTTCACTAAAAATTAGAACCCAGATTTTCCTAATTTTTTAAAATTTATATGGTTGTGTTAAGCTAGCCAAGTGGTTAGCACACTAGACTTCAAATCCTGTGTTCATAAGGGAGGTGTTCGAGTCCTGATGTTGCTGATTATTTGGTTTGGAATGGGGGTCAGTGGTGTGACTCTGTAAGCTCAGCCAGAATCAACCCAGCTCCAAGGTACCTAAAGAAATCTTGGGGGAAAACACAGGAAGAGTTGGATGATTTGCCACCAACCCTTGTGACCAAAGGCAGGGAATCAGGATACTGGTATCTGCTGTATGTGGACCATTCGTCAGCATGAAAAGCATAGCATATATTAAAAACGTAACCTAACCTAGCTACCTTTTAGCCTCCTAAACCCCAAAAAATCTTCGTTATGGAGTGAACAATATCTCACTATGCAGTGGAAAAATGTTGGCAAAAATGTTTTGATTTTGATGTCTTGTGTACTTTAAAATCATTTTTTTTTTTAGATAGCCAAGGTATTTGCTCTTGGGGACGTGCCATTCGAGTATTTGAAAACACGGAAATAAAACTGGACTGCAAAGCTATATGCAAAGGAAACTGCCACTGGAAGTGGTAGTACAACAGGCAACTATTGAATTCAACCTATAGCATGCAAAAAAAAAGAAGAAAAAAAACTATTTGGTTGTGTGCTGAAAGTTTCCACTTAACCAATCCAAATAATTGAATTTCTTCTTCACTGCCCTTAGTACTATTGAGGCAAGTCTTCTGGGGATGAGTATTTTGTTACTATGACCAACTTACAGATTATTACCAAATAGCTTACCCTCTATGAGGGTTAAGATAAGTGGCAAAAAAGATGCTGGATTTATTTGTGGCTTGTGTTAATCAATCCTAACACTAATACCTTTAATGGAAACTGCATGCCACAGTAAATACAGTAGTAACGAATTGTAGAATTCTTGTGTTTTTTATGCTTATGTTGAATAGTTAGGGAAACAGTCTCAAATTGTTCAGTGCATTCGTCACAACTGATTTTATCTGTAGTATATCCATTAGATTTTCCATCAGCTTTGATTGCAGGCTTCCTATTGAACCTTCCTTGTTTCTGGAGTGCATTTAATATGGGTATTTCCCCAGTGGCATGTTTCCTAAAAATAAAACTTAGTTAAACAAATTTGCTTACATAAATTTCTACAAAAAAAGGCCCCGCGGCGCCGCCCCCACAAAGTGTACTAAAAACTAGCTTCAACTCTCTCCATGGTCCCAAAATGCTAGGGTAGTTTTGAAACATGTTGCAAGATTTTGAATACCATGATGAGCCAGAAACTTCCAACATGAATCTAGTTCAAGTAGTAAGAAAATTGAATAAAAAACACAACTAATATACATATATAT
>JAQQPU010016618.1:0-19680 GCA_029168905.1 Artemia sp. Kazakhstan ARC1039 | reverse complement strand
AAAATCTCTCCTAAAATCTTCTTTTAAAATGTCTCTATCTGTTTCGCCGAAATAATTCCATAACCTGTCTAAAACAGTTTCGCCCAAATAATCCCTAAACGTAATTCAGCGTGTTCCTTTTGTTTTTGGCATCTCTGCGCTAATGCATTTCAAATTAATAAGAAACCTGATTCCCGCGCTAAAACAATTCATCGCTAAGATGTTTCTTGGAGAATTGTTTCCATGGCCTTTGGCTATTAATATCCTTTGGAGTTCGACCAAAAGAGTTGTTTCCGAGGCAAAGACATTAATGACTTGGATCTATTCCTGGAGAATCGTTTCTATGCGAAAATTTTTAAAGTCTGACAGATGATGTCATTGGTTGATTGATCTGTCAAGAAAGGGGAATTAATTTGTTGTTTCTAAGGGGAATTATTGATTCACGATAGGTGAATTGAGGTCGACAGCACAGGTGTTCCAAATTCCGGGAAACTCATAACATTCGCTGAGAGCGTGCCAAAAACACACCTGGAGAAAGAGACCATGGAGAAAGAGGTCATTGACCCCATTAACCACGTGTTCTCCCTAATGACTCTATGCCCTTATTTGGGGTGCAAAAAAGTTATAGGTGGCAGCAGGGGTGCCCCGTGGGGCTGGTACCCCCCTTCTACTTCGGACTCGTATTATTAGCACCAAGGCACAAACATAAAGTGGAGACCCCGAAAGCAATTGGGGACCAGCGAAGGAGTCAAAAATTTGGAACAACAGCATTAACTGTAAAAGCAGAAGAGGACGACATTTCGGATTCACATTATTAGTACTATTTCATCAATATTAGTATATGAAAATTTTAGTAGCTTGACTGTACTTCCAATGGCAAAAACTGACACTGGAAAAATATGGCCTTGATGGGGCGAAAGTGGCAGAACTTTATACAGTATACAGACGAAACATCCCAAACATCAAGAAATTAACTTTAGAAACAAAAAAAATAAATAATAATAAGTATACCATGAGGGTCAGTGTCATTATCGGACATCGGAAAAAATAAGCATCAGTTACCGGCCGATATAATTTTTTGGGTTATTATTTTATTATATAAATCAATATTATTATATAATATTAATATAATATTAATATAATATATAATATAATAATAATATATATTATAATATATTTATATAATATATATATTATAACATAATAATAATATTAATATAATATAATATTATTGTATAATGTTATATTATATAAATTATATATTATTATATAAAATAATATTATTTTATTATACAATTTTTTGGGTTATTGGGTTATTGTAATTTCTTTTATGACAAACTTGTCCAGAAGATGGCACCAGATTTCTTCGAGTAATTTTGCTTGTCAGGTAATTTCCAAGGTAAATAGGTAAATTCTCCAAGGTGTTGCACCTGTGACACGCAACAGTGACACCTTGAAACTCCCCCGTCCACACCTTACAACGCCTTCTCTCTCCTTTAGCTCTGCCCCTGACTGGATATCATGGTTTTAACCAATTGAATCTTGGATCTTTCACCCACGCAAGTGAACATTCATTAAATAGGAATGTATGGTTTATTGTATTCTTTTTTAGTTGTTTTGGTAGAAGATGTATGGCCTGGAAGTCACCATAGGGGGAGTTCAAAGGTGTCACTGCTGCGTGTCAACACCTTGGAAAACATACCTATTTACTTTGGAAATTTAGCTTGTTTGTCCGCATTTGTCAACACATTCTTCAAATCCCTCTTCCATACTTAAAACTCTAGCTGAACCCCTGTATCCAATGTGCCTAGCATGGATTCGTCCGTAAGAGACCATATCATATGAATGTAAAGTAACGTTTTCATAGTAATATGTGAATGAATAAAATTCAAAGTCCTGCTATTGAAATTTGGGTTTTAAGTAATCAATTTGAATGAAATCTTACGCTTCCTTCAATCCGATTTTCACGTATTTGTGTTTATGTAACTAAACCCACTTCTTTGTTTAATTTTTTTTCTTATTTGTCACCATTGCCGTATCCAGGATTTTTTTTTTTCAGGGGGGTTTTACTCAAATTTTTTTTTCGGGGGGGGGGGGTACACAAAAAAACTAAAAAGTGCATACAAAAAATTTTTATATCCCTTTTTGTTATGTTTTTACGAGCCAAAAACATTTCGGGAGGGGTTCAAACCCCCTAATCCCCCCTCTGTATACGGCCTTGTTTGTCACTTCCGCAAATATCCACCATTTGTTTGTGTGCTCAGAAGCTGCTGATCAGAAAAGGTAAACAAAATCAAATAATTTTTGTAAATGGTGTTATTTTTGGAATCCCCAGTGAATTATTGAGGCTGTTTTTTGTTATGTAATAGACGAGGGAGAAACCTGTAAGTATGAATATGGCCAGTGAATGGAGGGTTTAAACTTTAGGTAAGGAAATGTATAAACAGGATAACGTGTAATGTTTAGAATTACAAATATAGAAATTAAATTAAACATATAATGTTTCATTGGAAAGTAGAATAGGCTTTAAAGATAATACCAAATGGAACTAACATAGACGAGTTCTTAGTACTTGATTACTTTTACTTCCAGGGGAATTGGACGATGTACAGGCCTGCTCGGCACCAATGGAATTTGGAATGACTTCCGACGACCGTTTCGCATAATCGGCTGCAGCTGCTCAGGACGATTCTCAGCCAAATCGAGGTATTTGTACCAGAGGGAAGCATCCTAATTACATACACGCTCTTCAAAGCTCTACAAATGGCTAACAATGAGGGCCAGATTTAAAGCTTTGACGCTACTAGGCCCAAACGTTTTGGCCGCTCCGTTTTTACCGAACTCCCAGCTGCCATTTTTGGGGGAATGTGACAGTTTATAAGTGGCCAAAGAATTCCTGTGTTGTTTTAAAATCACTTTTCTGTGAATAGGCTTCATGGTAGCGGAGCGCAACTTGCACTTTGACGATAAACAACATAGGTCCAGTTTTCGTTAAGAAAAAATCACTCAGTGATAATTGATTGCGCCACCTGGCATTGTGTACCCCTAGGTCCAGGCCTAGTGGACCTATTGGTAAATCCAGGCCTGCTAACAATATAACCAAACAAAATCTAATAACAACATAGTCAACACAACCTCACCGCTTATACTGTGTGAATTTGTGGACTTATATCCTTGTAAAATAATATAACCTTTAAAAGACCATACAAAGTAAAACTTACATATTGCTCGAGTTCTTAATCCCAGGATGAAGTATCTTAATTATGTAGACGCTCTTCATAGCCTTGTAATCAGCTAACAAGATTTGACGTTTGGATGAATTTCTAGGCTAGGAGAAGAAACAACATAAAAAAAGCTATTTTCTAACTAGGAAAAAAAACAATACTTGCTATCGATGAATACTTGTTTGTGGGCATTTATGGTTATTTATCGATAGATTAAACAAAGGTCATGCATAAATTTTGATTTTGAATCTAGATGAAAGAAAAAAAAAGAAAAAAGCTCTTCCAGAGCTATTTTGGGCGCATAGGGCACATAGGCGACGTTTAATTTACTTTTCTAGAATTTAACATTATAACTTTCAAGGATAGTAACATACGATGGTTATGGCTGCTTTTTCTCTGAAAGAGGAACCTAAGCATCGTAATAGCATCCTTTCAATTTTTCACGCTTACTGCTACTCTCTACCCCACTTTGAAGTATTTAAGCTGCGGTAATACAAATGTGAGCATTTCAGTATTGCTGTACTAAGATGAACAAGCGGATATGTTTGAGATATGTTTCGAGAATGCAAAAGAGCCGCATATGATATCTTTCTGGATGGTAGAAAAAGATGAGACCGTCCAAAGGATACTTATGATGCACATAATACCATCTGAGGATAGATAAAATGAGGTAGTAAGTAATGTTTCAGATAAGGGTTTATACTTCTTATTTAAAGATGGCCTCAGGATTGCTTTCTAGTCTTAAAGAACATAAATAAAAGGATTAATTCGACCTATCACTGCAGACCAAAGACGGATTTTATGACTGATGAATCAGTTTTCAAACTATTTTGCCAGTTTTGTCATATTTCAATAATTGAAAATATTTTGCCATAGCTAATTTTTTTTTTTAACTGAAAGTGTTTTTATGTAGGGCTTAAGCCTACCCAAATTCGATACCCATTTCTCAGAGATGGTACCTGGCAGTAGTGGGATCAAGTACGTGTTTTGTTGTAAGACTTTAGGGCAAATATTTGCAAACAACTCATTTTAAAGTAAATCAAAGGCTTGTTAAAGAGTAGTATATTAACTACTTTAGTTATTTTATTTTTTTTTTGTAATAAAGAAATAAAGTATAGCACCATTATTTCCATGAAAACAATGAAAACCTTTTTTCAACTCTTCTCTTTTATCAAACCCAATTTATTTACCAATAAAGTCTATTTACCGTGAAACTAATGAAAACCTTGTTTCGCATTTCTCTTTTATTAAACACAACTTACTTACCGTGTTACCAATCTCTTTTTTCAATTTATTTACCAATTTATTAATCAATGAAGTATATTTACCGTAAAACCAATGAAAACCTTGTTTAGCTCTTCTCTTTCATCAAACCCAATTTATTTACATATAAAGTATATTTACCGTGAAACTAATGAAAACCTTGTTTAGCTCTTCTCTTTTACTAAACCCAACTTACCGTGTAACCAATCCCTTTTTTTCAATTTATATATCAATTTATTTACCAATGAAATACATTTACCGTGAAACCACTGAAAACCTTGTTTAACTCTTTCTCTTTTATTAAACCCAATTTATTTACCAATGCAGTATATTTACCGTCAAAGCAATGAAAACCTTGTTTAACTCTTCTCTTTTATCAAACCCAATTAATTTACCAATGAAGTATATTTACCGTGAAACTAATGAAAACCTTGTTTAGCTCTTCTCTTTCATCAAACCCAATTTATCTATCAATGAAGTATATTTACCGGTAAACCACTGAAAACCTTGTTTCACTCTTCTCTTTTATCAAACCCAATTCATTTACCAATGCAGTATATTTACCGTGAAACCAGTGAAAACCTTGTTTAGCTCTTCTCTTTTATTAATTAAAAAAAAAAGTTTTCCCGAGGGAAGTAAAGAGCGAATTTGAAACTAAAAACGGACAAAAATTATTACTTCACAACCTATTTAATACATATCAATAAACTATTACAAATAAACTAACTAATTATGTTTCCGTTTATGCTTTTAGGATTGTAAAAAACTAGCGCTTTACTGAAAACACAAAAGTCCAGAATAAAAAACAGGATTATTGATTTAAGTGTTAAAAGTGAGTATGTAGCCTGACAACATTAAACGAATCTATAAAGCTTTTGGTAGTCTTACACATGTTATGACATCAGTAACTTTCAGTATACAATTAAAATTATCTTAAAAACATAAGCGTAAAACTAAATATTTTTTAAACAACCGCGAAATAATTGAACATCATATATAAATATTAGATTTATTTATCAAGCAGCATTTTAGTCTCGCCGGCTATAATACCAATAGTGGGTAATATACAGTCTTAAATTGTAAGAAATATGCTTTAGTATTACTTAGAAAGGAATCAAATAAGACATAACATGAACTCTGGAAATTTGATTATTTCTCTCTATACAACAGTGAATTTCAAGGTATGATACAAATTCTAAAGCTAGTCTTTTGTCCTAATACTACCAAGATGGCTTTACTTCGAACTTGTGTACAAACTAATCATGAATTGTCCTTTTCAGAACCAAAACGAGAGCCAGTCATTAAACTGAGCCATTGCGCAGAAGTGATATTAAATTAAACGTAAGAAAAAATAAAGCCAAATCATAATATGGATTGTTGCTTTATCTTAAAAGGGAATGATCCTAAAAAGGATTGATAATATTTTTATTCTGTAAAGAGTGTCCTTAATTGGTTTGCTTTTACTGTACCAAAACTCCTATATTATTTTATGTTTTCAGTAAAGCGCTAGTTTTGTATAATCCTAAAACCATAGGGAAACATAATTAGTTGGCTTATTTCAACTAGTTTTATTGATATGTATTAAATCGGCTGTGAAATAATAATTTTTGTCGGTTTTAAGTTTCAACTTCACTCTTTACTTCCCTCGGGAAAACTTTTTTTTTTAAATTAAACGAACAGTTTTTGATTAAAATTTAAATTAGAAACAACGCTGCCATAATCTTTTTTATTTATACGGAATAATGTATGTTCGTTTTAAGTTCTAATTTCACTTCTTATTTTCAGTTGAAAACTTATTTTTAACATTATTTCTAATTATTACCGATCTAGGGGAGATAAGACACCTCTAGAAAATACTGCAAACAACCTTGACAGCTAAGAAAAACTTTCAGTCTATAACATAAAGTTCATTATCTATACTTTAAAAAACAATACATGTTTTTCAAGAACATTTGTTTTTCGATGAGCAAAAAGCTGTTTTTATTCGGCCAACTTCGCTTGCACAAGCCTTAATGAAGACAAGGCTTTATAAATCACCTACTGACTAGCAGAAACTAGAAAGCTACTGTAAAAAAAAGAGAGCTGTTTAAGGGCTCATTTAAAAGCTTATATTTATACTTAATCGCTTTTTATAAGTTTGCTTAATAGCACATTCCCACAAAGTGCACTTTCGGTTGTTTCCCCAACATTTAAATGAAACAAGTTCCTTTTCCAATGAAATGACCAAAAAAAAGTGTTTTTCAAAACCTAGACAAGAGCAAAACTAAGAGAATAAGGACGTCCCTTTTCCTCAATTACCGCCGTTAGAACTAGCACACAGGCTTCATCGCAGAGTGAAGTTTGAAGGTTCAATTCAAAACTGTTGACCAATCAAGCTTAATTGTTGGTATATTTTTTAGTCCAGGACTTTTAGGGTTTGACCCGGAAAAAATTGTAATATAAACGAAAATGGTACCAAAATGATCAGAAAAAAATTCTGTACAACATACTAAAAGTCCCCATAAATCCGAGTGGGGCGAATACCCGAAAAATAGGGGAAAAGCGGGAAATGCGGGGGAAATTGGGAAAAATGCCGAACATGCCCAGAAAATAGTTCAAAGTGAGTTTTCTGGGGCTTTCCCATACGCTGATCATGAAACTGACATCTAAAATTCAGTATAGAATAAAAGTACTACGGAAAACGGGGGGAACAGGGGGAAGAGGGGAAAAAATTTAAAAATACAGGGTAGGGGTAGAAAGCACTTTGAAATATGTTTTCTGGGGTCTTTCTATCTGCTGATCCCGAAACTGACATCTAAAATGAAATAAAGAACATGAGCCCCACCATAACGGGGGAAAATGGGGAAAGAGGGGAAGAAAAAGGACAATTGAAGTCAGGGGTAGAAATCAGTTTGAAATGTGTTTTCTGGGGTTTTCCTATCTGCTGATCACGAAACTGACACCTAAAATGAAGGAAAGAAAACGAGAACCATGAAAACCGAACAAAACTGGAGGAAATAATGGAAAAGGGGAAGGGAAGCCTAACTACTGAGCCAGCTGCTAATGGCTAATAAGTTGGCCTATGGACAAAATAACTCGCTTAAGTATCAAACTTTTACTTTCTTGAATCACAGACATTTCTTACAATCATTTGAATTACTAAACATAAAGAAAACAACCGCTTGGCAGTGATCACAGTATAAAACTTCAGCTATTATAGGTAAAATTTGTACTTTCGAAGGCAATATCGTTGAATAAAAAACTAAAAAAAGAACTTCAGTAACTATAGGTAAAATCTGCACTTTTTAAGGCAGTAGAGTTGACTTGAAAAACACAGCATTGATGTCACTAGTCGAGCTCCTCATCTTCGACAATCTCGTTGTCCCTGTTCAAACAGTTGATACCCTGACATTCTCCGCACGCGAACGTACACGCTAATCCATTTTTCTTGCAGCTGCATCGCGAGTTCTCGCAGCCTGTCTTACAGTTGCATCTCACGACACTCAAAAGAGTCTGAGGTGCGGGCAACAAATCGGTCATCACAGGTGAGTATTTATGGTCTCTGAGGACCCAACCCCAGTCAGCCGGGTCGAGGTCAGCTGGTTCCCCTTTCCAACGGGATACCTGGAGGCGCACTCGCTGGGAGTGGAATGAAGCTGCAGCTTCGGTTGGCGGAAGCCTTTCAGGCTTAACAAACACCGTAGTATTTGACGAAGAAACTTTTTCCAAGAAAATTCGATGTCGCAGCTTAGTGAGATCTTCGTTTGGTCGTGCTTTATACAAGCTGAGGAGAAGATATTCACCCGCTTTCACAATTTCATCTTTAGACAATGATTCATCCAGAAACACTTCGCATTTTTTTCTGAAGACTTCGCTCTTCTTCAAAAGAGGTAGCAAAGCTTGCTTTCCAAGTCCTAAAACTCGTGAGGTCGTGTCACATCCCAAGAGTGCGTGCCCTACCAGAAGTAGCCTGGATACTTCTCCCATTTTTTTTTAACTTCGTTGAGGCACCAGAACCGTGTTATCGCTTCTTTTGCGTTCGTTGACGATTCGAAGTAAAGTGTTTTTGCATTAGGCGGGAGGTGATACAAGAGTAGAATCAGAAGGTCAGTGTCGTTGCCAAGAACTATTGTTTCAGAGTTTTCTTCTTTCGTTACGGCAGTCTTCACGATTAGATAGTCAGCATCGTCCTTCGCATGGACGACTTCAAATCCTTTGGCTCTGAGTTTTTCCCCGATGTAGCTTATAATTCGCTGTTTGTTCTGAGAGTTGCTCAAAAACTCTTCCTCCTTTTTCTGGAGCTTCATCCCTAAACTGAAATCGATCACTTGATGCTGGCTTCCCTTACACCGTCGGTTGTGGGTAGCATCTTTCGTGGCTGGACCAGCACTGTATCCATCGAAGACAACAGTAGGGGAGGTACAGCGTCGAGTAACGAAACTAATATAGCTGTCAAAGATTGAATCATAAGTATCACCAATCTTCCAAGGTACTTGCTGAAGCAGCCAACCTCCGTCAACTACAGTGACACGAGCTGACACTGGCAGGTGGTGAATCGAGTCCGTTTTCGCTTCTTTCCATATTGCTTTCGCTAGTGCAGGTTTGTCTGGCTGACGCATTATGCCAGAATTCTCAAACAAAGCGGGCGGATAACTGCAGAGTTTGTAACGTAGAGTTTCTGCCATGTCATTTTCAGATGTATGGGCAGCAGTCGAAAGACGTTGAAAAAGCAGTGCAGGGTCGATATGCAAAATCTCGCCATCTATCCTTATGTTCCCATCGGATGCCAGTGTAACGACTTTGTCTTTCTTCCTGAATGAAAAACTTTCGACGGATTGGCCATCCATGCGCTGGAGGATCAGCTCACCTACAGCTTTAGCATCCTCTGCATTGACGCCTTTTTGGGCAATCAGCCCGGAACCTATACTTCTAAGCTCTGTGGAACTAGTGAAAGGACAGTTCTCTAGAAGGAATTCAAGAAACGTCAGTAGATCCTTAGCATCTCTCTTTATTCGTGCTGCGGTTGCATTAACGTGCTGTTCACTAGAACTGTACTCTAGGCCCGTCAGTTTCTGCATTACGGAATAAAGTAATTTCAGTATCTTTCCGTATTTCTTTCTCGAGTTTTTTTTTTGCCTTTTCGAACCTATGGGGTAGCCGAACCTCTATAGATCTCCTGTATTAACATTTGTAAACATTTCCACATGCTTTCTACCCCTACCCTGTATATTTCCCTTTTTCCCCTCCCACCCCCCCCCCCATTTCCCCGTTTTATGTTAATCAATTTTTTTTATATCATTTTAGTTCTCAATTTCGTAATCACCAGATAGGAATACCCCAGAAAATATCTTTCAAACCGCTTTCTACCCCTACCCTGTATTCTTCTCTTTTCTCCCCTCTTTCCCCTGTTCCCCCGTTTTCCTTAGTACTCTTTTTCTATACTGAATTTTAGATGTCAATTTCGTAATCAGCGTATGTGAAAACCTTAGAAAACTCACTTTAAACTATTTTCTGGGCATGTTCGGCATTTTTCCCATTTTCCCCCGCATTTCCCCCTTTTCCCCTGTTTTTCGGGTACTCGCCCCACTCAGATTTATGGGGACTTTTAGTATGTTGTACAGAATTTTTTCTGATCATTTTGGTACCATTTTCGTTTATATTGCAATTTTGTCCGGGTTCGACACTTTTTTGAGCTAAAAGTCCTGGACTATTTATTTGAAAAGTTTTTAGTTTTAGTTAATTTATTTTCGCAATAATCTTTTACTTTTAAGATGAGTAGACGATTTATGATACTTACTAAGAGGGTCTGGAGGGGGAGTATATGTGAGGGGTTTTTATAAACCTCCAGTTAAGGGCTTTGCGCCATAATTATTGCAATGGTACCGTTTTATGCTTCCAAACTCTTTCACTTAAGAAGTGGTACCAAAAGTGCCGTTTTTAGTGCTATATGGCACTTTGGATGGTCAAATTGATAAAAAAAAACACGGATATATGAGTAATAGGTTTAAAGTCAGCCTTCCCGGGATATGGCTTAAAAAATGAGTGCATCACGTTTGCAAAAATAGTGGATTATCTGAAAAGTAATCAAAAGAAGGGACAAACCATGATCGAAAAAAATCCAAGCTAGAGTCGAACACATGATAATCTAATTTTAAGTCCAGCGCTGTATTGACAGAACCACGCTCTAATAGTATAATTTAATATATGGGTGTTTGTAGGACTTTAATTGCGTAGCTTATTAAGAGGGACTGGAGGAGGAATTTGCAGGAGGTGTTCTTGCAAACCTCCAGTTAAGGGTTTTGGACCATAATTATTACAATGATACAATCTAAGATGTTCTGGTAGCCCGCTAGCCCCAACCCTCAAGAAACGGCATAAAAAGAGCCTTTTTCGCGTCATACGGCACTTGCACACGGCGGAATTTATATAAAACGCATAGGTAGAGAAAGTAAAGTGAAAGTAAAGAGAAAGTGATTTTGAGGTAAAGAAAGATCACGGTTGCGTTTCTTACGAAGATTAACACGAATGTGAGCATCCCCCCTAAAAATGTATGCTTCCAATGCAGTTAACCTTTTGTGTCAAAGCTACTCACCTGGCATGGGCGCCCATAAGGGGGGGGGGCACCAGCCCCCTCATGGCTGAAGGATACTGCCTTTTTTATATTTTTGGTTTGAGATTTCTATTATATAGCATTAAAAGTGTCAATTAAACCAGGTAAGCCCCCCCCCCTGGAATTCAGCCTATTGTTGGTGAAATACCTTTGGAACTTCATGACTCGGTAAAGGACTTTGTTTTCCCGTGCATAAATAGACCCAACTAATAAAAAAAAAATTGAGATAGCCATTTTGTTCAGCATGGTCGAAAAATATAATAACTGTTTCTTTGAGGATGACTTAATCCCCCATAGTCCCCGGGGGAATGGCTGCAAGTTATGAACTTTGCCCAATGTTTACATATAGTATTGGTTATTGGGAAGTATAAACGTTTTCAGAGGGGATTTTTTCTGGTAGTGGGGGGTGGGTGGATCGGGGGTCACGTGGGAGGATCTATCCATGGGGGAAGGGAGATTGCCATGAAAGGGACGCCGGATTTCCCAGCATTATTTAAAAAAACGATCAGAAATTATATAAAAAAAACAAGTTTTTATTGTATAAAAAAAATTTTAATTATATAAAAAAAGCAACGTCAAAACTTAAACAGAAAAGAAATTGTTACGCATATGATTGGGTTTACCCTCTAGTCAATACATCGCTCTTTACGCTAAAGTTTTTTTTATTACTTTCATTAGAGCAATTTACTCTAATTAACGGCCTTTGTGATTAAGAGGTCATTTTTAAAGAATTGGAACAAAATTCGAACTTTAGCGTAAAGAGCGAGGTATTGACTAGAGGGCGAACCCCCTGATATACGTATTAAAAATATATGAATATAGAAGTTTGTTACGTAAGTTAATTCGTAAGCTACGTATATTTTTTACTAATAAAAACGTTCGTAAATAAAATTAAACAACTTTCGAGAAAGCCATTTAGCCAAGAAAAAAAGTAAAATTACTATGCAAATTTGGTTTCAATTATTCATGTACAGTGAGCCAAAATCAAAACCTGCATTAATTCAAAAACGTTCAGAAAATAAATAAAAAACAAGTTTTTTTTAACTGAAAGCAAGGAGCGACATTAAAACTTAAAACGAACAGAAATTATTCCGTATATAAAAGGGAGTGTCCCCTCCTCAACGCCTCGCTCTTTACGCTAAAGTTTGACTCTTTCTCAAAACTCTATTTTTTAAAACAATAATTATTTTTTTAAACAAAAATTAGTAAATATAACACCATTGGAATTTCTTCAAAGGGGAGGACAAGACAAAGCCTTTGGTGTCAATAGAGTGGGGGTGGGGATTACCCACCAGATTTTGAAAACACCGTTTTTGTTATTTTTAGTAACAAATTAATAAAACAAAAGTACCTTACCTCCAGGCTAGAAGTAGTAATCTATATAAAGCTTTCAATCCTACGCCCGAGGCATGAATATACAGTGCAGTTTGAACGGCACATTGACTTACCAAGGACAGTCACCTATTACTATGAACGATACAAGAGTTACCAGACGGGTTTCTGAGGCAACACCCATTTTTGGGGCCAATCAGAGAGAGCAGAGGCTACTCCATATACGGTAACTTGATTAGTAATTGGATTCAAATAAAAGAGGTGATTTTCATTGTAGTTCTTATTAGTAAGAGAATTGAATTCAGATAATAGTTTATTTGAGACGATATTAGTAGAGAAAATGAGTGGAACATTTACACTATTGGAGCTTGATGATGGAGCCGGTAGCAGTAATGATACAAGGGCGAGAGTACCAAACGTGGCTGTGGAAATAACACGAGGATGTAGACTAAGCCTTGAATGGGACGATATGAATGCTAGATATGTGATATCATTGAGCAAATTTAAAATGGAGGAGCAATTATGCTTTGCTGCGAAACTGAACATTGTGCATATAAATAGACTTCAGGTAGCATTAGATGCACTAGTGAAATATACTGATGAAAACAAATTGAATCAGTGATTATTATTGTTGTAATTATGCTCAATAAAACTGTTTCTAAATCAAAGATATTTTTCTTTCTATAGTAGGCTAGCGTATATTTTTTAGAGTAGAAAAAAAAGAATCCAGGTTAGTCTGAAGTTGGTTGTGAGAGTGTTAGGACTCTAAAAAATAGATAGATTTGAGAAAGAGCGAATCATGGGGAATCTTGTGTTTATGGAAAAACGTTTGATTCTAGATGATGATTTTCTAGAGTTATCTATTCAAAGGAAGATATTTTCTCAGGGAATGCTTATCGATGTAATGAAAACTGATTCTCCATCATTAGACTATTGCATGAAGCTTTTACGTTTTGGTCCAAAGGCATTTACACAATTTATTGACATATTAATCACGATACAGCAAAATGATATTGTGGATATGCTTTTAAACACTAGCTTAGAAATTTAAGACTTTTCATGAGAAAGATGCTGCTCAAGGATGATTTACTCCTCTCTCTCTCTTTATCCCACTCAATTTGTTGATAGTAGCTCAGTTTCACTTTGGCGGTGAGAGTGTCAACACATAAAACAATGTTCCATACATGTCCACTATGCATGTACATACTGGGCAGCTGGTCATCATGTGAGAATTGTACAATGATTGATGAGTATGATGAAAAGTGTAGATTATGCAACCCGTGTAAATTGCATAGAGGATATGCTGTACAAATTAAAGGTTGTAATTCCTGTCTTGAAGGGGTGTATGACTCTCATCCTAGAGGGCACCTATGCTTTAATTACCACTATGATAAATGTAATCAGTGGGAGAATACATATCCTAGTATGATTGGAAAGAATCCTAAGCATGATTTTAGTTTATTGCTAAGAGATTGGTATCGTCGTGGCTTTAGATTGTTCTGGGAGGAGGAGCCAGGTCAGCGATTCAACTGTTGGAGCAGCAAAAGAATTTGGTTTCTACGTCATCGTTGTGAAGACAATGGCTCCTGTGATTATAAGCCCACTGATTTTTATTTGGCTGTGACGGAATGTTATTCGCCACTTGAGGACACTGTTGCTGACATTGCTTCAAATAAGCAAATTGACAAATGCGAATTCTACAAAATGAATGAGAATAGTATCATTGAATATACAAAGAGATATGATAAGAGTGAAGTTACACTCTACGGTAGAAAATGTGACCCTGACATTGCAGCACATCAGGATCAGTATACCGTGAATTCAGATAATCTACCTGCCTTAGTTCTTCTCGAAAAGTACCTATACGTAGTACAAGATGAAATCTAAAGAGTAGAAAAGTCGTTTTTTATCATGTATATACATTATTTTTATTAATAAACAATTTCACATACATTTTTAGAACATTTTATTCGTAGGGCACTAAAATCAATATTAAACACGCTTGTAACTGTATTTTACACTCTCCTTTGATTTTGAATAATAGTTTTCCCACTGCTCTCAACAAAGTTGCTGATGTGTGGAGTGTAGAATTTATATGATAGGCCAAGAGGATCAAAAAATTCAATATTCTTCGCTGTTTGAAAGATGCATAGCCAATTGCCTGTCTTCAAAGTCGATGGACTGCTATTAACAATGATTAGGGTATTGTTAACACTTGGAATTTTTTCAATGTAGTCCGATGGTATGCAATAGGATTTGTACTGGGACATGTATGGATCCATATTAAATACGCTGATTATTTGGTTTGTGTTCATTGTGCTAGGTCTAGTAGAACACTGCCGTCAGGTGCGATTTCCCAATAGGTTTCAAATTGACTCAATGATATTGGCGTGATACTCTCAGTCAAGACGTCGGCAAATGTGCACTCTAAGCGTACATTCCCTGTTCGTACTATACTCATATCCTGGGTCCCAAACAGGTCCAAAACAATTACACCATGTTTTTTTGAAAACATTGAATCGGTTATTACATTTTCAAATAGTTGGGAGTCATGATCTAGGAATTGCATGGTCAACTCATACAGAGCTCTATAGGATTTTTTGTCAAATGATAGAGTGTACAGTGGAATACCATTCACTTTGCACACAAAGCTAGATAGACCAAAAAAATTAAAATCATGGGCGGATGCAGTCCAGGATCCAACGGCCCTACCACTCTTCACAAAGGCCAAAGCGAGTTTTCATGGGATTTCTCCATTGATAAATGATGAATCGGTATAACTACGAGACCCGGTGGCAATGTGACATTAATTGGTGATCGTATGGGGGACAAGAAGTTTAATGTTGTTGCCATTGGCTCTTAGCTTTTCCACTTCCAATGCAACAGAGCTCATAACCTGTTGTTTTCGGACATGAAGAATTGCCGGAGTGATAATGACATTTGCATCGGGTTCTGCAGGATGTGTTTTTCTCAAAATGAAATTCGATGGAGCTAGTTGTAACTTTATGTCAATCTTGACATTGGGGGGTAACCATTGCGATATATTGAATATCTCATGATTTAATTTTCCAACTAAATGATACTCCTGGGTCACTGCAGTAGTCAACTCACCGTCAGTATCAACACCTGATCGATATTCATAACCCAATTACTGTCCTCTCAACTCCTTATATGCCTTTGGTGTCATCATCATAAATTGTATGTAGCTTGCATAGTTGGATAAATTATTGCTAGTGCTAACCAATGTTCCATTAATAAATACATCAATTTGTTTGAACAGGTTGTGCAGAACACAGTTTTCGTAGGACAGACCATCGGCAGCAGTTGGAGTTGTATTATCTGACTTTTTCTTCACCGCAACATCTATATCAATAAATTTTGATGACAAATCAATGAAATAGTCTTCACTGGAAAATATCTGAAAGTGTATATTTTCCGAGAGGGGTTGTTGAGGATGAAATTGTTCATAGTAGACATAATTGACACTGACATCAACATTTTCAGCATTGAACAGATTCAATGAGGAACTGATTGATGGATTTGATTCCTTGTGGGGTAGATAAGTCATCTTAAGAGAATAAATCCTTCTTTGATCTAACAATATTTTTCTTTTTCTTCTTACTGGTCTTCTTCGTTTTATTCCTCAAAGTCCTTGTTGATATCCTTCGCTTCCCGCCTGGGTAGAGACTGATGAGTGAATGACGCGAACGCATCCTTTTCCATCCCTTCCCATTTTACTGAGATTTTAATTGCTCACCAACGGCTCCTGCTGAAGATTTAATATTTTCTTTAACACTCTCCTTGAAATTTTTACCCGATCCCCAGTCCTGTAGTGTTTAGGCAGCAAAATTTGATGCAGCAGGTACAAGATATTTTCTGGCAAGGGGTAATGCAGAACGAAATAGCCTAGCAAACCATCTACCAAGACCATAGCCAGACATTGTCGTACGCCCTTTGTAATAGTCCAATCCAAGACCTATTTGACGTGGACTCAGAGCACCAACATAGCGATTGATATCAGGACAGACAAATGGAATTCTTGTTTTGTTTATTTTAGGTGGTGGTGTCGAAGACGATGGGTCGAAAATGACATGTAATCACAGCTAAACCTTTTGTTATTGCTAGAGGATCACCCAATTCACTTCTTAGCGTTAACTGACAGAGTTCCAAATATGAAGTGTTTACAGAAACATACTGAAGATGCTTTATATTATAGTGATGAACAAGTTCATGGGTTGTTTTTCGTTCAAGAACACGTAGAAGGGGGACATTTGAATTACCAACTCTCGATGTTTCCCAAAGGATGCATACAGAAATATACAAGAGTCCAAGGTGAAACCAGGTGGATAATCAGCAAAAATAACTTGATCCGTCCCGTTAACAGTGCCTGCGTTTTTCCCATTGATCATATTCTGTTTATAGCCAAGAACATCTCTCAGATTATCATTGAGATGAATCTTTTCAGTGTCAACAGGTGAGGTAATGTAAATACTATCGTGTTCCATTGAATAATTAAAATGAAATGTACCATTCCCACGATATGAGATTTTTCAATTGATTGTACGACACAAATCCGTCATACTATCATATTCTATATATTTCAATGTGACATGTGGATATTCACATGATTTAAGTGCTTCAACCCATTCATACTCGACAAAGAGTGACCAATCGAATGGTATAACTTTTATATCATACACACGATCTTTTCTCAGGATGTCATAGGTATTTTTGAGAATACAGTCGACAAGAGCCACTTCATACTTTCTGTCATCGAATTTAATGGCGGGGGAGAGTTTCGTCCAAAAATCACTTGTTTTATTCAAGTCATTGTAGAGAAGATCGGAGACATTGGACATAAATGTTACATAAAAATCATTGGGCATTGTCAATATCTTCAACACTGATCCAAGAATAAAAATCAGAGTTGTATCCTAGCCACCGAACAAGTAACTGTTTCTTACCCCTGCGAGTACGAGTCTTTAATATCTTTTCAATTTGGTAGATTTCACTATTATTTTTAACTTTTTGTAGTTCATAGGCATAAAAGCCGCCGAGAATCTCTTCATCTTTGGTATCGCGCAAACAATAAGTTATGGGTTTAGTATCTAGGATTTTTGCCACTTTAAAAAATTCTGTGGACCACAAGTAATTACCCTTTTCAAAAACATTAGTTGTTCTATTAATTCGAACAGTATCACCAACATTGAATTTTTTCTTCTTCTTCACAATCGTTTCATTGGAATATTGTTTAAGAAAAGTATCAATTGTATCATGATCAGAATGAAGAACTTCCGTTGGGGTTGAGTTGGACAATGATCGATGAGGTCGTTGATTATAAATCAACATGATTTATCTAAATCATGAATAAAAGAAGGTGTATTTTTCAATCAACAATATCTTGAAATTAAAAGACAATAGTTCTTATCAATCGTTCGGGCAATGCAGCCTTATTAAAACTATGACTATGATAGAGCAGTGTATTATATTTCATTAGTACTTTTGCAACATGGGGATTAACAAATTTGCTACCGCGATCCGTTAGAATTTTTTTATACGAGTCCTGTTCGAGAATACTTTCAATAGCCTGAGCAACTTCAACACCTCTCTTTGACCACAATGGAATGGCATGTGCATAACGACTATAAACACTGATTGCAAGTAGAATGTACTTATACGGTGTATTGTGACGTCTTTAGAATGAACTCTTAAGCATCTTTCTATGATGTTCTAGTAACCCGCTAGGCCTGGAAAAAAGAAGAAAAAACGACTGTTTTAACATATTTGAACTTTTAGTTACTATGCACTGTGGTTCGCTCTTTACTAGGTTGCAGCTAATGCTTCAACCATGACAAAGGGTTCATTGGAAATTCTCCTCAGAAACTAGTTAACATTAAAATCTGCGAAATCTAATAGATGGTAGAATTTTCAAAAACCTAGTAAATATAAGCAATAGCTTTTAATTGAGCCATTAAGCATCTATCTATGATGATGTGGTAGCCTGCTTATGTTTCAGTAGCTTGCAGATGAGCAGACAATTTATGAAACTTACCAAAGGGGCTTGGAGGGGAGTGTACGGGAGGGGTTCTTGTGAACCTTCAGTTAAGGGTTCTGGAACATAACTATTACAATAGTACCTGCTTTGTACTTCAGAGCTTTTCCACTTAAGAAGTGGCACCAAAAGTGTTGTTTTCAGTGCTATATCGCACTTACGAATGGTAAAATTGAAAAAAGCACGTATATAAGAGCAATAGCTTTCAAATGAGTCATTAAACATCACTCTTATAAGTTCTGCTAGCCCAATAGCCCCAGCTTTTCTACTTGAGACACGACACCAAAAGTGCTGTTTTTAGTGCAATTTGGAACTTGCTGATGGTGGAATTTATATGAAAGACGTAGATATGAGCAATATCTTTTACATGAGCTATAAAAATATCTGTCTACGATGTTCTGGTAGCCTGCTAGTGTCACCCCTTGAGAAATGGCACAAAAAGTGCCATTTTATTGCCATATGGCACTTTCAGATGGCGGAATTTATAAAAAAAACGTAGAGATGAGAAATAGCTTTTGAATAACCCATTAATTATCTCTCTTTGATGTTATGGTAGCCCACTAGGCATGTTGAAGAAAAAAAAAACGGGAGACAGATCAGTGCTACCGATGCAAAAGTGATTTTCCTTGTTGTTCAGGGAGGGGGACTGTAATTTCACTTTACAAGATTTTCGACCATGCTGATTCAAATGGTACACTTTTCATTTTGATCTGACGCCATTTTCGAGGGGTTTGAAGCTTTTTTCGAAAACACCATAAATCACTTTTCGCAATAAGCTTTTACTTTTAAGACGAACCGAAATAATAGTTAACATTCCTGATTCAATGTCAGATGGCAATTTCTTTTCACTAGACAGTTTTTTCAGATCGCGTTTTTTAACTTTTGGTTACTATGGGTTGTGGTTCGCTCTCTACTAGGTTGCAGCTACCGCTGCAACCATGATACCTTGTCGGGACATGCTTTAAAAAATGAGCCTAGAAAATGACTGAAAAAAACAAACAACGGATACCGGTACTGATATTCCCGATACGATACATGTGATACCAATCCGCCCGATACCGATACACGCGATATCAATACGCCCAATACCACATACAGCCCTTCTCCAGGGACTATGGAGGGCCAGATCATCATCAAAACCATATAAATTGGACCTTTGGACTAAGTTAAACAAAATGGCTATCTCAAAATTTTTATAGTACTAGTTTGGGGGGGGGCGGGCCTGCAGGGACGGGGGGGGG
>JAQQPU010016617.1:8194-19681 GCA_029168905.1 Artemia sp. Kazakhstan ARC1039 | reverse complement strand
ATCTATCTATCTATCTACCTATTAGTTTCAAGCTTACTGAGCCTGTTCCTTTATTGTAGTTTCCCTTGATGACGCCCTCGGAATGCTCGATGAGAGCGACCTGGACCTCTCTGATTTAGATGATGATGAGGAATGGATAAAAAACCACTCTTTGTCGTCTTCAGACTCTGACAGTGAACCAGCTGTTGCAGCCATTCCGTCATCAAGCAGTTATGCTGTTCTTCCAGATGTTGAAAGTGAAGAATATGATGATAACGTACCCTTAGCAACTTGCAGTTCGATAATCATCGTGGCCCGGACGTGGGCCCCGCTCATTTCCAGGACCACGACGACTGGAGTACAGAACAATTCTTTTTGCAATATTACCCGGAGAGCTTCTTCGAACGTACAGCTTTTTGCATGAACTACAACTATCAGTTGGCCCACCACAAACGCTTGAATGTAACTCCAGACGAGCTGAAAATTTTTGTTGGCATTGTCATCCTGATGGGGAACCTCAAGTTTCCTCGGATCCGCATGTACTGGTCTGGGAAGTTTAGGGTGGAAGCAATATCGCAAAAGATGACTCGAGACAGATACTTCACAATCCAGTCGAACCTGAAGTTTGTTGTTGATTCAGAAATCTCAGACAAAGAAAAAACCAAAAATAGGCTTTGGAAGGTGCAGCCGATCCTTGACAACTTCAGGAATATCTGTCTCCAGTTGCCACGTGACAGGAACTGTTCAATTGACGAACAGATGATACCCTTCCAGGGTATGTCGACTCTCAAGCAATATGTCCCTAACAAGCCCAATCCGGTTGGATTAAAGAATTTTGTCCTTGCCAGCTCCTTAGGGCTGATACTTGACTTCCAAATCTACCGAGGACTTCCAAATCTACCACCACCCTGGGAGAGCAGCTGATAGCACATGGTTTGTCAGCTGAGATCATACTGTGCTTGTCTGAGACCCTACCAGAAGGTACATACCCCTATTTTGACCGATTCTTCTTGTCTGTTAAGCTCCTCGACATGCTGGCTGAAAGAAAAATAAATGCGACCAGAACTATCATGAAGAACCGTTTGGGAGCCAACAGCCCAATGCTTTTTACCAAAACAGAAATGAAAAGAAAGGGCAGAGGAACCTCTGTCATGTCTGTGCACTCAGATAGAAAAGTAGCCATGACCCAGTGGTATGATAACAAAGTGGTTCTCCTGTCTTCAAACTGCAAAGGTATAGAAGGAGACAGAGGTCAAACAGTATGACAAGCGCCAGGGGTCTAACGTGCAGGTCAAATGTCCACGAGTAGTCCCCGACTACAACACCTACATGGGTGGGGTCAACCTTGTGGACCGCATGGTCAGCTATTACCGGTTTGAGACGTGTACTAAAAAATGGACTGTGCGTCTGTTTCATCATTTTGTGGATGCTGCACTAGCCAATGCATTTCATGAGCTGAAGGGCCATGGCCCAGAAGTTTCTGGTGACCTCAAACAGCTCATTGACCTTTGTTTCAACGTGGCCGAGTTTTTTCTCAATTCTGGAAGCTCAGAGTCACGAGGTCGAAAATAGCAACAAAGAAGTCTTGGGTGAAACTCAACACCGTGTTTTGAGTGTGAAAAAGAGGCCAATCCCTCCACCATATGCCAGAGCTGCACTACATCTACCAGATTTTTGGGACTTGGCAAATGCAGCCCGGTGCAGAAGGCCTGAATGCTGCAAAAGGTCCAGATGGATGTGCTCGCAGTGTAAAATCATTCTCTGCTAGACACACGACAACAATTACTTCAAGAAATTTCATGAAGAGTAATGTTTTGTTTTCAACGTTTTGACAAATCTCTTTTAATAGACAAAGCAGATTTTTACTATACTCTTACCTCAATAGGGACCCAATGTCCACACCTGTGGACATCCTCCAGAGGGAGGGAGGGGGGTCAATTTTTTTTTTTAGTTGATCAATTCTCAAAATGATTTTTTTTAAGTCAACTACAAAGAAATGAACATCATCAGAAAAGTATTTCCGTGGTCAGGTCTCAGGAGGGTAGGAAAGATAGTATAGGGCCCGAGTCTATAAGCTCATCTCTTAATCTGACCTTCATTAATTTGTAGACAATAGTTACAGGGAACTGTACAATGAAACAAAGTCTTAATGTGAGCAGGTTAGTCCCTAGTTGAGATTCAAGCTAATTCTTGATTTTACTTGGTTTTTATTCCCACAGCAGAACTGTAATTTGTAATAACTACAACTTCACATTACCTTGTATTAAGTGTCAGCAGATATCATTTTACTTGCACTATAACAACAATAACACTTATCCACCATAACAACAGCAACAACGACCATAACAACAGCAGCAACAACCATAACAACACCAAAACAACAGAATAACAATAGCACTTACCCTCTCGGTCCCAGCAGTTTGGGCAGTTATCACAGATATATTGGAAGCAGTGCCAGATACAGGAGAGTTGGACTCTGCCCCAGGTCCTAATTCCTGCATGGACTGTAATTGGCCATCACCTTCAGATCCTAGCAAGATGGTAATATGTAATCTTGAAACTATGAAACAATTAATATTTCCTTACATTCTGATGACTTTCACATAAGAATTAAGATTTTGTAAAGTAAAAACAAATAGTTATTACAAGATAATAAAATATCCTGGTTTTACTAAATTTGCAATCTGTCATGCAGGTTAGGAACAAAAAGAAGATAGAGGCAAATGTAGGGTTGTAAAATTTTAGAGCTTTAAAAACAACAACATTTGGTTAAAAATAATGTCAAAGAACACTAATAAAGCTAATTAATTTAGACCAAGAAAGATTATTTATGCTACAAAAGCAGTAGATACAATATAACTAGTTGGGTTTCCTGGAGTGTCCAACTTGAAGTTTTACAGTGCAATAAGCATCAAGCCGACTGAGGCTAACACAGCTATGCACGCTCCTCCATCCCAATCTATTCAAAGCCTCCCTTTTTACACCCTCTGAGGAAGTTCCCGTTTCCTTTAAATCTTTCTTTATAACGTCCTCCCACCCCAGACAAGGATGACCTGCTTTCCGTTTAGCCCTAGATGGTTGGCCATAAAGGACAATCTTTCATCCACACAATGTGCCCAAGCCACCTCAACCTTTCTTTCATAATATGTTTGAACCACATTTTTTGTAAAGCCTACTGTTTGAAATACAGTCAGTCAGCCATACTTATCTATGACAAAACTGCCATGTTAAGTAAAAGCATGCCATTAGAATAGGCTATATTGTAGATAGTTGTTATAATGATTCTAATTAACTGTTCAGAATTGTTTTAGTTGACCCTGTTTAAATTTAGTGCTGATGCAGTTGATCCCATTAGGCTACACAGAAGATTGGCATCCTTGACTGCAGAGCTGAAGTGTAGTGCATGCTATCTGGTATTACACTCTTGACCTTTTTAGCAGAGCTACTCTTACTGAATTATCATAAGGCTTGCTGATTATTCCTCATATTACCAAGGCAATACCTGCATCTTGAGATTTCAGGTATTGTTGGGCTAATGATCCTGCAATATCACTGGGCTAATACAAATGGTGGAAAAGCCACTCGTAAACACAGCTTGCTCTAATCATATAAAGGTTTAAACGCCAAAGAAATTTACTTAAAAATAGTTTGTTTGGCACTGAGCTTTTGTGGCTTTTGTTCTGAAGATGTCTCATCAAAAAAGTCCATTGATTCCTTTAAGAGAAGATTCCACAGATGCATACAACTTACCATAGAAAGGGGTAACTTGAAACAAAATCTATAACATACAATCTTCACTCTTTTTCCAGCAACAGTTGATCTGATCAATTAGAATTGTTACTCGATCATTGACAGATGCCATCTGAATCAGCTGGTAATCCTTGCAACCAGGATCAGACAAAACAGTAGCTTGTTATTTGTAAGAGAATTGGAGTATAAAAAAGTGTAAAATGCTAAAAGTAAGCTACCTTTTATACTTAGATAAAATCAACTAGGACTTTTAGATTCATATTGTTCAATGGATGAGAAGCCAAATGGTTAGGTTTTCAGATAAAGTCATTTCCTAGTTCCATAGACTCAAGATGGCAGCAGTGTTGAATGTTTTCTGCAAGTATTTTGTTTCTGAAGTAACTTTGAATGCTCATTCAAAGTTACCCTTGTATTTCTACAGTATTAATTTCAATGTTCTATACTGGTCAATTATTAAATTTTGATTGACTTGATGCTTGCTCTTCTGTTCAGATCTTTAAGAAACCTCTGATGAATCTGTCAATCTAAGCAAATCAGGCTCATCTGCTCTGCTAAGTTTTTAATACTGTATACATTTTAGACCTTTTCCTAAGTCCTTTAGACCTAATTAATTGCCTTTACTGATGGAAGTCAGCAAGCAATCAATGGGATATAAAAAGTTAGATAAATATTGGGAAAATGATAAATACAATTTTTTTATTGTGGGGAATATATGCTGGTCTGATAGAGATGAAGAAAAAAAGAGGAAACAATATTTCCAAAAGTTTTTATATAAGAAAGTAGAAGCTTAAGAGTAAGTAATGAATCTGAAAAATATTTTGAAGTCAGTTTTTTTTTCTAATTTCAAAATGTAAAGTTTTTATTATTTTTATTGGGGTGTCAAATTGATGCAACCTCATATAGAGTAGCAACCACTTGACATTGCTGTTTCCACTCAAATGAAAAGAGCCAGGAAGAAAATAATTGGGAGATCACACAAAAAGACACACCCTCCCCCCAAAAAAAAATATTAAGAAACGACAGATCAGGCCAGGAAACTCCATAAGATATTGCAGGATGTCCTGCAAACCCAAAGATTTGACAGATATGTGAGGAATGTCACCTGCAAATGACTTAGCATTCCACTGGCAAAAAGTTTGAAGTGTGTAGAGGATTCAGGTGTTAAGTCAAACACAACTGATATCAAGACATGAGAGTGAGCCTGAAATAGAAGTTGATGAGTCAGCAAGCACAGGCCCTTCTACACTGTCAAGCAGGGTAGCAACCAAATTACCCAACAACCTGCATGGATAGACGTTGGTTCATTGTACACTTCTTTATGCATCATATTTGCTAGTTTTTAGTGTTGGAGGCAGATATTCCTTCTTCTGGTGGATTGCTGAATATAAAATGTCTGTAGAAAAACAAGGATGCATCTTTCCCACAATGAAAGACTCAGTATCCATCTGTCTTGACCAGGTAGAGGGAGACCATCCAGCCCCCCCCCCCCCAACTGAACATGACATAATATGTGCGTTTAATCATGACTTTACTGATCTGATGCTGTATTAGCTGGACTTTCCTTTACCTTTTTATATTAAAAATAACACTTGATTTCTCCCAATATGCAAGTTTTTTTTTCAAACTGGAAGTTATATGCAATAAAATATCTAACTTTTCCATTTTCCTGTTGAAAGTTAGCTGTCTCAGTTTTTCAGTTTTAAAAGCCAAACACCCCCAGAGGTAACTTTGAACACCATTTTAGGATTAGTACAGCTCTCACACCATGAAGACCAGCAGTTTGGTACAACTGCCATCTGATACAGAATGATGTATTCCCTGAGCAGCAAAAAGGATTTCAAGTAAAAACTAGTTTAAAGAAAAATACTGCAAACAGACATTGATTAAGCCCGCAATTTAGATTTTAGGGTTAGGCTCATAACTCAGATGTTTTTTAATTATTATGTTATCATGTTTTTATTTGCTGCTGATATAAACACAGGTAAATTAGAAATGATTAAAAGGATGAGAGTCTGCAAACTACGTTTTAGTGTCAGGCTAATAACTCAGATAGTTCTCAATTATTATACAATTATATTTTTATTTCCTGACAGTAGAAACACTGGTAAATGAGAAATGATTAAAGGATGAGAGTCTGCAATTCAGATTTTAGTATTAGGCAAAAAACTCATATATTTTTCAATTATTATGTAATTATATTTTTAGTTTCTGCTGGTAAAAACACTGGTAAATGAGGAATGACTAAAGGATGAGAGTCAACAATTCAGATCTTAGTGTTAGACTGATAACTTAGAAATTTTTAATTATTATACAACTATGTTTTGGTTTGCTGCTGGTGGAAAATAGTAATATTATTAAAAATTTTATAATCCAACAAAAACTTATCATTTTAAGTACTTTATCTGTCCATTTTATTTTTTCAGTGTGCAGTCAGGTGACAGGTATACTGACTGGTCAACACAAAATAGAAGCAAGTTCTTGTCCACTGTTCATGAACAGTTTATATCAGATTGTTTATATTATAAACAATATAATTTTCAAACAATGGAATTACAAATTGTAGAATCTATAAGAAAGCTTATTCTTCTTCAAAGGCATTTCAATGCTATCTTCATGACAACATGGGCACTCATGTAGTCCAGTTTAGTGGGTCCAAGAATATTACACAACAGTGGCAACTCTGCATTGTTAAAAAGAAAAAAATTGACAGTCAGCTGTGTGACGAGGTTGCCTACAATCAGATAAAGTAATAGCTTGTAAAGAAGCAAATTTTTGAACTTTGTAGTGCCAAAAAACAGTTTGTATAACAAATATTTTTTGAAATAGATTTTTTTTATATTTACAAAGTGCCTGAAACAAATTAATATTCAGGTCAATAGCATCTAGCTGACTTGGAGGCACAAACACAGACTAAAGACAGGAAGGTGTTAATTAATACTAAATGAAAATAATATAAATGATAATAGGTGCACAAAGGCCCAATCCATGGGGAAGGGTTCAAAATACAGAAGCACATTCCTGGCCAAAATTCTACCTGATAGGAGAAATTCTACAGACTAGACTCAAACCTAAGACACTATACAAATGTGGATACATATTTGCATAAATAAACCAATCAACTTCGATATGATGCTGTATTAGTTATAAGTACATATTGAGTAAGAAATAAAATGTCACCAAAAATCAAATACAAGCCAAAATTTTGATTAAATCTTATTGTAGTAGCATAAGTAAACAACTTACTCTTGGATCCGAGTTAATGGTCAGACTGACTTAGCAATACCACACTGACTTAGCAAAAAATATTTTTTATTTATTTACAAAGTGCCTGGGTTGATAAAACAAATTAATATTCAAGTTAATAGCATCTAGCTGGAGTGGAGGCTCAAACAGGGACTAAAGACAGGCTGGTGTTGATATATACTAAATGAAAATAAATACAAATGATAATAGATGCACAAAGGCAAAATCCATGGGTAAGGGGTCAAAATACAGAAGCACATTCCTGGCCAAAATTCTACCTGACAGGAGAAATTCTACAGACTAGACTTGTACCTAACCCACTATACAAATGTGGATACATATTTGCATAAATAAACCAAATCAACTTTGATATGCTGTTGTATTAGTTATAAATACATATTGAGTATTTGATGAAATTTTGATTAAATCTTATTTTAGTAGCATAAGTAAACAACTTACTCTTGGATCTGAGTTGATGGTCAGACTGACTTAGCAACATCAAAATAGATGAAGCTGGGCTATCAACATATGAGGTACTACACTCCAAAAGAGTAGAGGATTTTGATTCCTGAGGTAACATCTTCACCTTCTCATTATTCTAAAAGCACAACCAATGGTTATGATCAACAAATTGCACAATATATATTAAAAAACCATATCATTTTCTTTTATTTACTTAGAAGTGTCTTATTAATTTAGTTTCTTAATACTGTAATAAAAAAATAAACACAAATGTTATAATTCCAAGTAGATATTTTCAACACTGATAAAAATCTTATTTCCCAAATCATTATAAATACATGGCTAGTCCTTGTCATTTTGATGGATATCCATAGGGACTTTTTAGGGCCCTTTTTCATTACCTTTACAGTTATTATAGCATTAAATATTAGGTAATCCAATATGTTATTATCAGCCCTATTATAAATGTCCTTTAAAATTCAATGTCTATTATAATTGAAAAATCTTTAGCATAGGATGATAAAATATCTTTTAACCAATGAGAGAATTTGTGGAGGAGATTAAATTTGACAGAAGCAAGAGAGGAAAAAAAGAAAATGTAAACTAAGTAACAGCAAGTATTGCACTCTGAAAAAAAAACTCCCTTAAGACTTGAAAAGCAACACCAAAAACAACTGTTTGGATTAACCCAGTTTGTGGACTTTCAAAATGAGGCAGAATGCACAATGACCAAATTTAAAGTACCTGAAGGGACTTAGCAGCAACTAGAATTCAAACTTCACTGGGAATATAATTTAGTTATTGACAATTAGTTGAGCTTGGAATACTACCAATAGATAAATTTAGTCAACATACCCAGCTCTTAAAGTTGTTGTTAATATTAAAAACAACATAAGAACCAGGATTTGAGTCCTTCTAAAAAAAAAGTCACCCAAGACATAAGAAGACTTTTCTTAAAATATTTCAACCATATATTGGCTCAAAGTTAGGATTCTAAGCTTTATCCCCATTAACATTCACTACTATACAGGCACACATGCAGAGAGCTCTCTCAAGCCCAGATTCTCACAAATTATCAAGATTTTTAATTCTCCTCATAATTTTGGCCATAATCACCATATCTTTTTTTTTCTTAACTTGCCAATCCTTCAGAAAACATATTTTTGCATACATACCTGTACTATATACAATAAAATGAACTTCAACATCTATTTTAAGAGAATTAAGGAAAAAGGATCTCAGCAGATAAAGTCAACTAGTATTCTATTTTTGTTAATAGTTCAAGATTTGAGCTTTCTAAGCAGAAAACATTATGGCTTCAAAGGGTAGATCAGTCATAAATGGTAACAGAAATGATTAATTAGACATTGGACTTTAAGACAGAGACAATCCTGATTTTTTTTTTTTTTATCAGGTTCTACCAAAATCTGTAAATTTCTAAAACTGATAATTCTAGGATTACCATCCCAAAATTCCTTTAACTCTGACCTATCATTAGTGATTGTATTTTTTTCAAATGATTCAGCATTTCTATACGTTAAAATTAGTGATGGGAATACAAATGAGAATTAGAAAAGTCAGTGATTTTCAAAGAATCAAAATCATATTAAAATTTAAAAATTTTTTCTGATTCTCAAAGTTCTACTTCTTAATAAGGCCCATGAACTACAGGGGAAGTTTCTTTCACCTCTTTATTGAACTGGCTGAAGGGTACTTGTTAATTGTTCAGGACACGCTCAAGTTTTTGACCTGAATATAAGATTTGAGAAAACTGGTTTCGTGTTCACAAAGACAAGCAACAGATGACAGAATGCATTGGACTTATATAATTTGGGCTATATATTTGCAAATTAAGGGGGGGGTAAGGTATTTGGGTAGCATCAAGTTAGAAAACAATTCTTACATCATAATATGCAGATTAATTGTAGCTAACACATTTTGCATGTGGACCCAGTATACTTTACCCCTCACCCTAATGTGCAAATATATAGCCCAAACTATATAAGCCCAATGCATTCTGTCACCCAACACTTGTCTTTGTGGCTATGAATCCAGTTTTCTCAGATCAAGAATTTGAGTGTGTTCTGAGAATTAACAAGTACCAGCTGAAGTACCAGATGATTATGAATGAATAAACTAGGCAATCCTGGTTCCACATCAGCTATAATGTCAAGCTTTATTTTTAAAATAGAAGAATTACATCTTAGGCTACAGCAACACTGTAAATATTTAATTCCTCATTTCAAAGCTCATAGTCATATCTATGTCCTGATTATAAATTTGTATTGAAAATGTAATTGCAAAGCACTTTTTGGTGTAAATGAAAGACTAGGAAGCCAAAACAAATGGCACCATTATAACCACTATAGTCAAGAACCCTTGAATCAAGGATTACAGTCCCCCCCCCCTTAGAAGCATAAATAGTCTAATACTGAAATTTCCATGGTTAATAATTGATAACTAATTCTTACAATGAAGCTCTTGGTTTTAACAAGTGGAAATCAAAAACAAGTCTTGGAAAAAAAACTAGTGAAAAAACATTTTCACTTAAATTCAAACCTTTATCAATAATTATAAATATTGTTCATGTTTATCCTAATTTCTCTGCCCTCCTTGCTACAGACCCTTGTGGGGGTAGATGAAGTTGTATGTATTTTTATTAATTACTATTGTTGGTTGATTACACACAAATAAACATCTATCAATTAGTAAAAATAAATTACAAAAACACATTTTTAGGAACTCTAAAAAGAGCTCAAAACCCTAACATGTCCATTTATTTTTTCTCTCCACCACTAATAGGGTGTTACTGAATGTGTAACCAAGTAAGATTTTACTCCCCTATCATGTCAAGATACACATAAATTTGTCTCTTAATTTGATGTCATAAATAGATTCACCAGGTAGAGGCAGATTAGGCTTGAGAGAGATTGATTATTTGGATAATTCATCTTCTAGTACCAGTGATTTCTGTAAGAAAACTGCAGATTCCTGAACCTTATCTCATAGAAGAAACATTTAACACAGAATACCTTAGTTCAGGACATGATAAGTTGAAATATATAAGTTTGGATCCATTGCTGAAATAACAGCTAGTTGTACAACTCAAACAAAATTTGGTCTGTTACAGTGTTTATGGCCCAGCAATATACCTTGCAACTAGGACTGTGCTAAAGTGAAAATTTTTTATCTATTTCCAATTGGTGACCACCAGTAGGTATGATCTAAGTAGCCTACCTTTTGTGCACAACATCAATTTGGTCAGATCCTGCAGGTTGGATAACACAAGCAGCATTTACAGAACTCCATTTTTTCAATCAATTGTTCATTACTAATTCTAGGACACAAAGGCTGGGTAGACCTATTTGTGTCTTAAAAGTTTGGCTTTCTATCCCCTATTGAGTCTCCTTTTGAAAACTTTAACTGACTCTTTTGTCAACAATTGGTTCATATTTTGAAAAACACAAAAAAAATTGAAAAATTTGCCAAATTACTTAGAAGTGTCAAATGGCAAAAGAAAGGTCATGGCATCTTGTACTTAGTAAATTAATTGAAAATTTACCATTATATTAATTTTGGTGATCATGTTGAATATTTTTAGACTGTGCCTTCTTGTTTATTTTAGGAGCTAGTTATTATATCTTACCTTGATTAACCTTATGCTAATGGTAAACTGGTAAATTTTTGCAGTTCATATTATTGATATACAAATAAAGTAAACATACCACTCAATGCCTTTCTTTGTGCTCTTTCAAAATATGATAATCTTTTTTTGTCAGAAATGAATTTTACCCCCACTGATATACATACCAATTCAGAGTATATATTTGCACATTAGGGGGGGGGGGGTGGTGGTAAATTTTATTTCTGATGTAAATGAGAAGTAAGTTTAAACTTTACTCCCCCCCCCTAATGTGCAAATACACACCCTGTTTGGTATATATAGGGGCAGCAGTAAAATTCATTTCCAACAAAAATGATTATTATATTTGAAAAGAGCATAAAAAAAGGCATTGAGTGGTATGTTTACTTTATTTGTAAGTCAACAATGTG
>JAQQPU010016616.1:0-19683 GCA_029168905.1 Artemia sp. Kazakhstan ARC1039 | reverse complement strand
TGGGGGACCTTTGAGTACCGGGGGCTTCCTTCGGGGTTGGGGTAGGGGGATTGGAACCCTTTGGGGTTGGGGTAGGGGGATCGGAACCCTTTGGGGTTGGGGTAGGGGACCTCACGACACTGTTAAAATACAACTTGTGTATTATAACGACCACAGAGTTTCACCCTTAAATTCTCTTCTAAAATCATCTTTTAAAATGTCTCTAACTGTTTCGCCGAAATAATTCCATAAAATGGTTAAAACGGTTTCGCCCAAATCATCCCTAAACGTAATTTCAGCATGTTCCTTTTGTTTTGGCATCTCTGCGTTGACACATTTCAAATTACTAAGAAACCTGATTCCCGCGCTAAAACAATTCATCGCTAAGATCTAAACATTTGCTCGGAGATAGTTCTCTTTAGAAACAACAAATTAATTCCCCTTTCGTGAATCAATTCTCTTTAGAAACAACAAATTAATTCCCCTTTCATGTCAATCAATCAATCATGACATCATCTGTCATGTGTGATCTAAACTTTGCCCCGGAAACATTCTCTTTGGAAATACATCAGACATTAATTAACTTGACGTCATCTGTCAGACATTAATTAACCTTGCCAGGAAACAATTTGATTAATGACTCAATAATCCATGAAAGTGAGAAAGTTCCTGTTTTTCCATTCTCACTGACAAAAACCATAAAACAGACATAAATGTGAGAAAATTCCTGTTTTTTCATTCTCACTGACAAAAACCATAAAAACAACCATCAATGTGAGAAAATTCCTGTTTTTCAAGTGAGAAAAATACTGTTTTTCCATTCTCACTGACAACAAACAGACATAAATTATGTAAAAAAAGTTGTAGGTGGCAGCAGGGGTGAATCGTACGAGCTCATGAGGCATCTCTACTCATGAAAGGGCTGATTGTAGAAACTTCACAGGGGGGCCCATTTCGACTTGAAATTAAAAATTCTTGGGTTTTTCTTAAGAGTTGAAAGTATTCGGAGGGCAGCCACCCCCTCCCCCCAAAACCTTGTATATAGCCATTTTAATAAAAATAATATAAAGGTTATTTATTGTTCTTATATAAGACCCCGTCTTGAATATGCCTGACCTGTCTGGCACCCTGGGTTGACCAGTATTCAAAAAAGAGCAATAAAAATTGTACTGGAGACGTCTTATACTACATATGACAAAGGTTTGGCTAAACTTGAACTTACTACATAGGAATCACAACGTCAAATCCTTACAATGAACTTTGGTCACAGAGACTTAGTTCTGACTATCATCAACGTCCCCCCCCCCCTTTAAAGAAAATCGACCAATCCTTCCAAATACAAGACTCAATGCTTGTAGAGCTCCAAATACCCAACTTGGCTCGTGTCTTCAAATATTGACCATGGGGAACAAAAAGTTTTTCATACCCTATTTTGTTTCCCATTTTAATGATTGATTTATCTTTTTGTTTTATGTTTATCCCCTAATATCTATTTTATCATTGTAATTATTCTGACGTTCTTATAATAGCTTTTGTGCTATTTTAGCCAATAAATCGTAATCTATTCTATTTTAAGGTACGTCTCCTGGGATGCCGGCCCCTTCAAAGCTCTTGGATGGTACACCTGCCATATCTTAGGAAAAGCTACGGATATGAACTTGAAACTTTCAAGGCTACTAGTACAACTTCTATCATTACTAGAACTACTTGCAACTGCGACTAATGATTGCGAGTGCGACTGTGTCTACTTTTACTACTTCTACAACTACTACTAGTATTGAATTAAATCAGAAGAGTTGAAGGATCTAAGTTATCAAAAGATCTTATCTGTTATATATCTAGGAACTTCTAAGGGTGCTAATTTGGAACCTTCAAAGGACGATGTGGGAAACGTTAAGTTGAATAAAAAGAGACCATGTACATCCAGGTTGCAAAAGGGCGTAGGCGAAATATCTCAAGAACAATTAAGGTCGAGGGGCTAATAGCTGACCGTCGCAGGTGTCCCTTCCTTCGTGCCTCCGGCACACCTGAAACAGCGTGTTCCTGGAAGCGAAGGAACACAGTTTCATCTTTGGCTTATGGAAAGCGTACGGGGCGTTTTTTACGACGGCAAACTTTCTCCTCTTGAGAGGTTATCTTTACTTGGTCGTGTTGTTTACTGCGTTCGACATTGGAGATCCTGGGCCCTAAAAAGTGGACATTATGCTTTGAACGAGAATTTTATTACCACAAGCCTTTACCATTGCCTAGAGATAAATATGAATTCCCTAGTGCTTCTCATTCGTCGATTCAAACGGCTTGGGCTCGAACGTCTTTTCAAACTCTCCGACATGAATAGCCAACCGTGTGAAGATTTTTTTAGGAAGACACGGTCTCAAACCAGCACTTACAGTACTGTAATAAACTTTTCGTTCCTCCAACTTGTACATCGAATTCGTCGATATGAAAGTATAACGGATTTTGAAGCTCAATATTCTAATGAACAGTTGTCCTTGCCCAAGGCCAAGCGAGTTAGATCCATTGGTGTTGTGTCTGTCAGTTCCGATTTTTCTTTGCCCGGTGACAATGAAATCAAGCTCGAGCTAGGGCGAGCTCGCATTGAAAGCCAGTGAATAATGAAAGCCTTGATACCCGACGACGTACTTTCTGCTTTCGGTCACCAAGTACCGAATGTTCGTCTTTCTGTACTTCACGACAGTGACTCAGACGATGACTCAGAGGAAAATACTCTGTCTGATAAGCAGGAAAAGGCTTCCGCAACTGACACTGAATCGGGCTTGGAAAGTGAAACACAAAGTTGAGAAAAATTGGGTTAGTGAGCCTGTGACGAACATGAAGAATTCTAGGTTTTGTCTTGTCAAGACTTTTGACGGCTCCATAACACCAATAAAAAAATCCACGCTGTTGTGGCTTCTGAGGGAAAGCTCTGAGAAGCTGAGTAGTGACCGATTAAAGCGGGTGATGGTCCAGGGCCGACGAGTAGGACTATGTGAGTCGCCACAAACCAATGCAGAGGTCGGTGTGAAATCGTAATTGCGTATCGGTGAATTTGCGTTTACAGACAAGTTGGCAGGGGAAAGAGAGTATTAGTTGGGAGGGTCATACAGTTTGGCTACTTGTCTGGGCGAAGATGCCAATCTGTTGACACGCAGAATATTGCGATGCCGTTCCCTGACGGCATAGGAATTCTATGCCAGTGGTCCCGGCTGAATGCTGATCTCACATTAACTGCCGCATTGGTAGACCAGGGTTACTCTGACTCTAGCCTGTATATAATGCATTCAGCAGAACCCGTTTCTATGGAAATCGGCACTAACATTGTCTTTGGCTTTGACTCAGATGTCTTCACAAAGCTGAATTCATTTATCCAGAAGAAAGGGTTCCACTTTTTTATGTCTCGTCAGCATCGCAATCATCATATTAAAAATGGCACCTAAACCCAAAACTGACCTCAAGACCATAGCCACCACCATCGCCATGTTCTGTGTGCCAACAGAAGGAATTTTGTTTAACATTTTTCAGAGGTAGTTGTTATTTTTTTTTCCTCTTCCCTCCTCCTCTCCACTCGTTGATATTTTAATACAAAAACATATAAATCTTACAACTTTATACAGTATCATATCACCTAAACTTAAAAAAAAAAAAAATTATTATATACCATTCAATGTATTAGTGGACATGAAGGCACACTACCATTCAACTTTTTTCTTGCCAAATATCTATCGCTCCCCCCGTTCCAGGGTGTCCTTCCCCCTCTAGGAGGCGCTTTTCCGGTGGCATTTTTACTTCAATTTATTAAAATTTATATCCTTCAATTTTCACTAATACGAATTCAAATTTTAAAGGTGGTCTTCCAAAAGGCTTACTCTGACAACTTTAAAATTTTTTAACACAAAAAAAACTATTTGCTCTCCCGTAGACTGGGCGTCCTCTGTCCACAAGAAACCCATTCTTGCGATGGCACTTTTTTCCTTCTTTTTTTTCAGCTCTTTTACGACCAACCTTAATCAACAAAAAAAACAAAATACAACCAACCCATCAACAAAAAACCCAAAAAAAACTTAATACCGACGTGCATGAGGGCATAGAACTGAACAGAATCTTGAACCATGTCTCCTACGGACGAAAAGACTACCCACGGCGGGGCTGGTCCTTCCAGCTCAAGTGCGTGTGCCCCTTGTCCCTCATTCGCTTGAGTTCTTGATATAATTTTATGAGTTTCGAATGCATTCCGAGATCTAAGGCAGCGGAAGCGATGAATACCATCGGAAAACTTGTTATGCTCAGTAGAAGACTTATTAGTAGAAGACTTAGTGTTTATACTTGTGCTAACCGAGCTTAGTTTGATTTACTGAAGCTCATTTGTCCAGTTTCTTAGGGTTGTCATTTGATTTGTGATTATCGAGATGATTACTGAAACGTACTAATAAATATCTGAGAAACTAGTTATTTTTTTTTAGTTGGTTGCTTTACTTAACGCTTTTTACTAATAACTCGGTAGTAACAGTTTTTCTGACTGTTGCTTTACAGTTTTCTCTTCAAATACCCAAAGGCCTGGGTTTAACACCAAGAAAGTTGGATTCTAAGTACATTCGGGAAAAAGGGATCTGTGTTTCTTCCGGATTCTTTCGTGTCAAAGCAGCAGATTCCTTTTTTTTAGTACAATTAAGAATGCGAGATCCAAGCCTGCGTCTTGGCACAGCCACTAAACAGAAAAGCAGGTATGATAAAAGGGAAAGGGACGTGTGAAGACGTGATAAAAGGCAACTTTTACCGCTGGCCAAGCCATATTGAATAGGGCTGCGAAGCGTGACGTCAATTCTTGCCAAGCCATATTGAATAGGGCTGCGAAGCGTGACGTCAATTCTTGGGCGGGAAATTCAAATAACGATGAAACGTGGATGCGTAGACACGTTTTTTTGGAACTTTGGCGAATTGTTTTGGCCTAAAATATTTGTCGTAGATCCTACTAATCCACCAGAACGTTTTGACGTCGAAATAATACTAGGAATATTGACAATCAGTTGTTAGTTACAACTAGAATCCACGTTTCACGGTACTTTCAATTTCGCACCTTGCTTTTTACGTCATCACCGCGCAGCCCTATGTTGTATAGCTTAAAAACCGTGTTCTGGGATTTTTTTTTTGAAATTTCGGGATTATTTTTTTAAGAAAAATCGGAATTTTATTTTTGAGCTGGTGGCAACGCTGCATGTGTAATAGGAAAAAGTGAAACCATCAGTGCCATCGTAGGGTTACCTAGTTTTTGCATGGATATCAACAACTTGCAGTCCTCCGTTGTTCTCCTTTAGGTGCATATCAGTTGTTTTCAGTCTTGGGGGTTCTTTTCCTTGCCAAATAAACCCGTAAATGATTTTTTCAAAGTTTTAAAAGATCGCTTTTGAAGGTGCTGAAATATTCGACAGATACCGAATAACAGGCAAGCTGCATATATTTACATATTGCGCCCTTTGGAATATTTTATAAGTTTCCTTCCCTGTTCATTTTTAATGCCTCAGGCGTGCCTCCGTGCCTCATGTTTCCAAGTGTCTCTCAAAATGCCCAGTTGTTAACCCCTCGATTAAGGTATTAAGTTTGAATAAAAAATTATCATGTGCATCCAAGTTGTCAGAATGACATCTTTTCCAACAAAATCAAGCAAACACCCTTATCAAAGTCACAAATAAAAGAGTTTGAGTCAGAAATAAAAAGAGCTGAGAAATGCCTCTGATGTTCTCTTGATTATTCTCTTTTTCCATTTTCACCAAATTCTCCTATTTCCATTTCTCTTTTTCCGTATATGATCTTTTGAACATTCTCCCAAGAGGCTTCTTTTGAGTACATTATCTAGAAACCGCCATTGAATCAAAAGCTTAGTTAAAGAACCCTTCCAAACTTTGATTTCAAAGTAGATGAAATTTATGCAATGATTGTTTTGAATGTAATTAATTAAAAAAAAAAAAATCCGAAAAATAAGTTTTTCAAAAAAAGTAAAGGCCATTTTAAACTTAAGCTCAGCAGATACAAATACCTTTTAAAATTCAAACTCAAAAACGACCAGAAATTACTATTAAAGAATAAATGAAACCAAAAACGAACAGAAATTAAATAAACAATCATAGCTAAAATAAAACCTACTGCGTCATTGGCGCTTTACTTAAAACCAATTTTATTACAAATATTTTCTTTTGTACTTAATGTTGAGAATAAACATTAAAATTATAGTAACATTTTGAACTATACATCAAATATTCAGTTTAATTTATTAGCTCTCTTTAAAGTTGTTAAAGACGAATACAGTTTCACTACAAACAAGTGTTTGGATACTGCCTCCTTTCCTAACTGTAAATAAAAACCAAAAGCCTACTGCGTCATTGGCGCTTAACTGAAAACGGATTATATTAAAAATATTTTCTTTTCCAGTTCTTACAGCATTGAAAACAAAAATACAATTACAGTGAAATAAATTCTTGAACTGATGGATCTTTCAACAATTAACATCATTATACATCAAATCTTCAATCTGATGTTGTTTATATTTTCCAAGACTGTTCAAGACGCATATAGTTTTCAGTAAAGCGCCAATGACGCAGTAGGTTTTAGACTTTTACAGTGAGAGAAGGAGGTCATACCCAAATTCCTGATTGTGGTGATTTTTTTTCGTTTCAAGCTTGATTTGCATATTCAACTTAAGATTCACTCGTTTTAAGATTTATTTATTAGTTTACAGTAATATCTAGTGTATGTTTGTTGCATTGATTGTTTATTTAATTTCTGTTCGTTTTAAGCTTCATTTATACTTCAATAGGAAAACATTTTTTTCGTCTTAAGCTTGATTTTCATATTCAATCTAAGCATTACTCGCTTTAAGATCTATTTATTCATTTATATTATTACTTGTTGCATGTTTTTACTATGATTGTTTATTTAATTTCTGTTCGTTTTGGGTTGAATTTATTCTTTAATAGTAATTTCTGATTGTTTTGAATTTGAATTTTAAAAGGTATTTGTATCTGTGAGCTTAATTTTAAAATGGCCTTTACTTTTCTTTGAAAAACTTACATTCGCAAAGTTTTTTTTTTATTAATTTTTGTTCGTTTTTGATTGCAAAAAAATTCAAGTTTAAAAAAATTCCTTATTTCAAAATCAAACTTTAAAAAAATCAAATAGTCATCAAAGTATCAAAACTGATATCAAAGTAACAATAACAAAGTGAAAAAATGGGTTTGTGTCAACCTCGGAGTTTTTATTATCTGATGTTTGAACTATTCTTAACAAAATTGCCATCTCAAAATTTTTATCGGATGGGTTTAGGGAAAAGGGGCGGGGGGGGGACTATAATAAGCTTCGGTCTCTTTTGACTCTTTAAAAACGAACTAGAACTTTCTATTTCCAATCAAATGAGCCCTCTCTGAAGTTTATACGAGTATCCCTTCTATAAGAACTATATATACCCAGAGTATAACTTACAACGCCTGTCCCTGGGCCCTGGGGGGTTGTGTCAACCCTGGAGTTTTACTATCTGATGGTTGAACTATTTTTAACAAAATGGTCACCTGAAATTTTGACCTTTACTATAGGCAACGCTACAGCGTTGACTCTGATCAGAGGCAACACTATAGCATTGCACAAGGAATAGAATAGGATTTTATTTTAAACCCACTACTATCACAGCATTATTGCCGAATCTGAATTTTACATCCAAAAAGCACTATATGCTTGGGTTGCCTTTTGCAACTTATGAATTTAAATAAGAACCTGATATTTTAGTTCTTAAGCCAACACCAAAGAATGGGGAAAATATTTATAAGAGTAATCAATAACAAAACCCTGGCAATCAACAACAAAGAAAAATAAATTTTCAAAGAAAAAAACAACAAAAAAACAACTAAAGATTCATATTAAAAACAAAGGCGATCAAATATTAAAATCCTACAGTAATTCAAAGTTTAAATGACTAGAAATTACTATATAAGAATATATGAAGCCTAAACAAACAGAAATTAAAATAAATAATCATATCAAACATAAAAGACAATTGACGCTGATACAAATAGATAAAGTAATAAATCCTAAAAGGAGAAGAAATTAAAAAGAATACTCAAGTTAAGTTTAAAACAGACTGTAATTACCACAAACAAGAGTTTGGCTACTATCAACCCACTTTCCCTGACCCACAATCTTCTAAAGTGCATTGCATCATTTCCAAATATATGTAAAAAAAAAAAAATATGTACATATATGTATATATATATACATATGGCTGAAACCAGGTATATGTCAATTTTTTTTTCGTTTATAATATAACACTCAAAAATGAAAAAATGTTATTAAATAAAATCTTAAATTTTGACTATTTGAGATTTTCAACATAAAATATATTTATATTCTTAACATTCAGTTTATTTTTATTAGTTCTTTCCAGTCTTCTTGATCATTACATTAATTTTATTATACTTTTTATTTTTGTTGATGTTTTGAGACATTAAACTACACTGTTCAAAATGCATATGTTTTTTCAATAAAACATAATACTTTCGAAATTTTAAAATAATAGGGGAGGGGGAGAAGCCAAGCTTCTGCTTATAGTAATTTCTGTTCATTTTATGTTCAACTTGAGCTTTCAAGTTAATTTTTACTCATTTGAGGATTTATTGATTCATGTATATACAATTAAATATCAGTTATTTTTCAGTGGCGTCAATTCACGAATATTTAGGGGGCAGGGCGAGGATTTTTTTTCCATTTTTTTTAATGAAGATAGAAAAAACAGAACAAGATTGAGCAAGTATACCTAGAACAGGGGGTAGCAGCGACTTTGCTGGTTGGAGAGGTTATAGACTGACCAAACCAAATCCAGTTCCTTAACCTCCTCCTTTTTGGACAGCCATGATCATGAAATCACTGATTCTGTTATTTCCCATTGCTGATTGTAGATAATCCTTCACATCCCCTCATGTCAAGAAGAATTGTCCATTCCTGGCGGTGGTCATAGGCAAAGTAGTAACTATCTTCATCTGTTTTAGCACTGCAGATTAGGCAATTGGGAGGTTAAATAAAATTTGGATAGCTTGGAGAAGATCCAGTTTTAAAGCATCAAATTTTGAAGATGCAATTTTGCACAATAAAGCTGTGATTCTAGGGCATAATAATCAATAGGAAGAACCGCTTGATAATGACATCCTACCCTTTCAACTTTCAAAAATTTGAGAAAATCAGAACTTGAAGGACTCAGAACTTTGATAAAGTATTGAGCAGAGGCATATTTTGCATGAAACATAAGTCCATCTCACTTGTGAAATGGTCTACCACCTCAAAGTATAGAAATTCAGTACACAAATTTGGACTGACTTGGGGGTGTAGAACTAAAAAAAAAGGCAATATTTGCAGGCTACTACTACTGCTACTACTTTTACTACTGCTATTACAATAACTGCTGACAAAAATAAGGATGTTAAGGTGAAAATTTAAAGGAATGCTGAGACAGGGTATAAGTTGAAGATTGGTCCACTACATAAGGAAACATGTTAAGAAAACAGTTCTTACTTCATAATATGCAGAATAATCCTAGTTAACATATTTTGCAGGGGGAGAAACCTTTATCAACACCTCTTTCACTGTTGTACAATTTTTTTTGAACAAAATTCTGAAAAATATTTCTGAAAAAAATTCTGAATCCATTTTCAAATAATCTATATATCAAAGTTAAACACCATCAGTGCCATCTACCAAAAAACATAAAGGCTAATGATATTAGGGTGAAATTTTCAGGGAATATTCAGGGGAAGTTTAAACTAAAACAAACAATAGATTTTTTACAATATATTGTAATGCTGGCCAGTTGCTTCCTAAAATGACAGAGCTTAAGCTAACTGTAGCAAGTTTGTGTCCTGATGTAATTTGTATTACTGAAGTAAACCCCAAAAACGGCAAACCAATTGAGCAATGTGAGATCAAGATAGACAGCTACAACCTGATAAGTAATCCCAAAGCAACCAGCAGGGGTGTTCCCATATACACGGCCAAATATCTCTTAGTGGAATTATGCTCAGTACACCATCAAACCATATCCAGTGCTGAATTTGTTACTGTAAATATAGCAACAGGAAGTAGCAGTTTCACAGTGTGTTGTGTCAACTGTTCACCATCTGGAGGGGCTGACAGAAAGAAACTTGCAATTGAGGAAATAAGAGCAGAATTGACCAGGCAAGCAGAAATCCCAGAACAAGCAGTGTAAATTGTGGGTGACTTTAATCTGCCAGAATTAACATGGACTGCTGCAGATGTGGACACCCATCTCTTTGAAGATGTGCTAAATGAGTGCCACCTGTCCCAAATAATCCAAGAGCCAACACATTCCAGAGATGGCCAAAAAGAAAATATTCTATATTTGTTCCTAACCAACTAGCCTGAGACAATTATTGAAATAGCAGTCACAGCACCTCTGGGGAGAAGTGACCACTGCAGCAGAGATTTGACTAAAATCTGCAAAGCCAAACAAACATACAAAGAAGACCATAACCAGGTTAGATGCAGCTAAGTACAAGAGCATGATACAAAGTGTAGACTGGGGATGCATGAGGCTCCAAGATTATGTAAACAATCAGCTATAACTAGTCACTGACATCATCAAAACAGCAGTTGGTTGCTGTCAATAGTGAGAAAACAGTCCCCAAAACTCTACCAAAATTAGACCCCAATATGAAGTGACTGATTAACATTAATCAAAGGAAGTTTAAGAAATTGATAAAATTCAGGAGCAAGGAGAATGAAAAAGCATAACGCCAAGCTAGCAATAAAGTCCGCAGTGAATCCAGAAAAGTTGAAAAGGTGCAGGAACAGTATGTTGCCAGCAAGGCAAAAACCAACCCAAAAATTTTTTGGAAACACGTCAACAAAAAGCTCACTAGTAGAACTGGAATCCCTGACCTGAAGCAAGAGAATGGCAATAAAGACACCACCCCAGCTGAAAGAGCAGAATTACTGAGCCAGTTCTTCAGCTCAGTCTACACTACAAAATCCCCAGAAGCCAGCACTACTACTGATCATCCTGTAAGTCCAGTAAATCGACCCAAGATTAAGGAAACCAAGGTTGGGCAAGGTGATGTGCTCAAACTACTCAGGAAAATAGATCCAAACAAATCACCCGGACCTGATGGTATAGCAGCCAGGTAGCTGAAGATTGCTGCTGAGGAACTTGCAGAGCCACTTACTCACCTGTTTGATACATCCCTAAAGCATGGTATAGTCCCAGCTAAATGGAAACAAGCTAATGTTGTGCCCATGCACAAGAAGGAGGGGAAAATTCAGTGCCTCCAACTACAGGCCAATCAGCCTAACTTCCCAGCTCTCTGAGATTATGGAAAATTAGGCTGCAACAAGATTATGAACTTTGTATCTGAAAATAAACTGATTAATACAGAACAGTGTGGCTTCATACCAACAAGCAACTGCACAAATCAGCTCCTGGAAGTTATGGACAAGTAAATAACAGCTCTGGAAAGTGGCCTGAGTATTCTGGTGGTTCTATTTGATGTAGAAAAGACCATTGACAAAGTCCCCCATAGCACCCTACTCTCATGACTTTGTACCTTTGGTATAAGTGAGCAGATGATTTTGTGGATATCTTCCTTTCTACTTGACCATAGCCAGATTGTTAAAGTGGAAGACACATTGTCATCAAAAGCTAGTGTACTAAGTGGCATTTTCCAGGGGAGCATAATAGGGCCACTACTCTTCATCCTCCTTATAAATAACATAACAGAGGGTATCACCAGTCAAGTAAAGCTCTTTGCAGATGACACAAAGCTCTTCAGACCAGTGGCAAAACAAGAAGATGTAACCATCCTGCAGAGCAACATTAACATGTTGAATAGGAATCTTGAAGGCCTAGGATTAAGCTTCAATGCTAAAAAGTGCAAGACATTATGGATTGGACCCGAGCCAAAAAAAATCAATGACACCCTCACAATAGCAAGAACAAACACTGTCTCAGTCATATCACACACTGATTGCAAAAGAGACTTGGGGATCTTTATAGACTCAGGGCTAAAATTCCACCAACACACAGATCACATTACAAATAAGGCAAGCAGGCTGGTTGGTCCAATCAGGCAGTCTTTCAACATTTAGATGCTAAAACCTTCACCAGTCTCTACAAAGCCCTTGTACAACCAACCATTGAGTATGAAAACATAGTCTGGGGCCCCTCATACATAGGCAATACTATCAAAATTGAAAAGGTGTAGAGACATGCCACTACACAACTCCCTGGACTAAAAGAAATGACATATGAAGAGCACCTAAACAAATGAAGCTGCCAAGCCTAAACTATAGAAGAAAAAGAGGGGACCTGATCCTGATTTTTAAATTGAGAAAGGATCTAGATACAACAAAGTTCAACAAATTCTTCTTCTGTTCAAATTCTTCTGTTTTGACAAAACTATCAAATTAATGACCCACAGTGAGAATAACTTGTGTGTGGGTTTATATACACTCAACAATAAATAAATAATACTATCTCCAGATACTGGAATAAAAAGATTGCTCTTGAACTCTCTGTATGGTAACAACAAACAAAATCCGAATAAAATCAAAATAACCAAATAAATGAAGTGAAATGAGGAGCATCCACCCAAGAAAATAAATCAAATTAATAATTACTGATTAATGATTCATTAATCTAATTTTATTATTAACCAATGATTTACTCAAATCTACAAAACTATGAAATTTATTCCAATTATATATAATACTATGCCTTGGTGAAAAACGGGACATTTCAGATTTTATTAAAGCCTGATGGACTACAGAACTGCCATGGGTCCAATATGCATGCAAAACCTGATTATCATCCTGAAAAAAATATTATGCAAATAAAAATACTCAGGCAAAAGACCTTGAATGTGTTTAATCATATAAAGAACAGAATGGAATGAAGGGAAAAGATCCAGTGGAAGGATATTTCAAATTTGATACATACTTTTTGTTGACAATTTACCAGGATAAAAAAACAGGCTAGGCAGACAATTTTTCAATAGATGCAGAGCTTTATTTTGTTGCCTCTGAAGAGCAAGAATATGAGTTTTAAAAGTGTTCAAAAAAATAATGGGACAGTAATTTATATATGAATACACTAGAGAATGATAAAGAGATTTCAGGGCAAAAAATGGCAGAACAAATTTCAGATGATTCATCATTCCAATATTTCTTGCCAGTTTCATTCAAAGATAAATTGCAAGGCTTTTAAGTGATAAACTTGAATCCAGTATTATCCCGAGATATTTAATATCATCAACTCTTTCAATTTCAATGGGTAGGCCTTGAATATTAATCATCATAATTTCCGGTGCTGTTTTCCCAGTACAAGAGAAGATGATGAATTTTGTCTTAGTACAATTAAGTCAATTTATTTCTCAGAAACCATAAAATAAGCCTCTTCAGTGCAGATTCCAATCCAAGCTTCAAAGATCTAGAGTTGGGGCTGCTGACATTGCATGCCATGTCATCAGCAAATAATGTGTTAAGGCCAATATCTTTGATGCTATTACTGATATCATTAATATAGATAAGAAATAGGAATGGACCCAAAATAGAGCCTTGTGGGACTCTAACTGACTGAGATACTGATGAGGAAGAAGTATTGCCTCCATCTACATACTGATTTCGGTGATTTAGGTATGACATTACTAAGTCATTAACTGGGCCTCTTATGCTGCAGTTATCAAGCTTAGTATGCAATATTTTATGGGAAATTGTATCAAATGCCTTTTTAATGTCAATAAAAATTGTAGCAGGAATATCACCTTTGTTGAGGGCATTTTGAACAAACTGAGTCATTGCCATAATAGCATGCTCAATAGAGTGAGACTTCCAGAACCCAAATTGCATCAGACTAAAAAATTCAGATTTCATTAAAAAGCTGACTATATGGTTATATAGGCACTTTTCAAGCAACTTCTCAAATGTAGAGAGGGTTGAAATTGGCCAATAGTTTGTTGGGTTCTTTGGGTCTCCTCCTTTATGCAAAGAGATAATTCTTGCAGACTTGAAACAAGAAGGAAATCTTCTGGTTTTAAAACAGAGGTTGAACACATAGGAAAGTGGGATTACAATATTTGGTGCTATGCACTTAATCAGATTAGTAGATTACCCATCAATACTTTCCAAAGATTCATTCTTTAAAAGGTTTGTTGTAAGTAAAAGTTCATCTGGGTTACAGGAGTAAGAAAAATGGAGCAATTGTGAGATAGGGTAGATATGATTGAAAGTCCTCTCCAGTCTCATGATCCAGATGACTGGCCAGGTTGTTTAAAGCAGTTGACATGGTTTCCTCACCAATTTTTGCAAAGTGTATATTAAATGTATTGACAACTTCTACTTTCCCTGTAGCAAGTATAGTTCCATTTTCAGCTTTTAATTCATCAGGAAGACCATGGGTCTTATGCTTTCCTAAGTGCTTATTAATTATTTCCCATGTCTTCTTGGGGGACCCTTCTGCTTCAACAAATGCTTTGGCAAAGTAATAACTTTTTGCTGATCTTAAAAATTTTTTTAAAATAGTTTTTGTATCTGCAAAATTCAGCTAATTTAACTTTGGATGGATGCATTGAGTATGCCCTATATAACACATTCTTATCTTTTATTGATACCAGCAATCCAGGAGATATCCAAGGCTTAATTGGCTTTATACTATTTCTTCTTGATATTTGGCAGAGAGGGAAAGCATTATTGAAACCATGTTTAAACTGATTCACAAAAAATTCAGCAGCAAAATCAGGGTCCAAAGACTCTAAACAAGAAGAAAAATCACTTGAAGAAAGCAATACTTTAAGTTTACTTAAAGAGTTTCTGTTAGTCATTCTCATTTTTCTTTTAGTAGGCCTATTAAACTCTGTAATCAAGTGAAGGTTGGTCACAAGCATCAAATGGTCTGAAAAATCTTCAATGACCACATCACTAGACTTTAGTTCCATATTTGTAAACAAATTATCAATAAGGGAAGCAAAATCTTTTGTTATTCTTGTTGGGACTCTTTCAGGGAGGGATGTTGAAGTTACCAAAAGACACTCTGTACATACTGCTACTATTACTACAACTACTACTGGTGAGGCTAAGGGTAGGAATGTGAAACTTCCTCAGGGTGTGTAGAGAGATGTTGAGCTACATCAAAACACACTATGTGCATGCAGGTTGTCAAAAAGGCATATTAGCAATATCCAAGTAGTAGTTTAGGGTATTAATTTAAAACTTTCAGGGGATGTTGAACAAGGTAAAATGCAAAATGTACAAAGTACTACTACTACTATGATTGCTACTATTATTATTACTGAAGCTGAGGGTATTTTAGTGAAACTTTCAGGGTATGTTGAAGAGGATAGTGAAGTAAATTGGAACACACTATTTGGATACAGGCCATTTAAAAGGGTGTAACAGCTATATCTCAGGAACATTTTACAGTATTAAGTTGAACCTTTCAGTGCTTGTTACAGAGATGTTGAACCAACCAAAAGATACTACATGCATACTGCTGCTACAACTACTAAGAGTACTAAAGAGAAATTTTCAGGAAAGCTTGAGAGGTATGTTGAATTAAATTGAACATACTCTATGTATGCAAGCTGTCAAAAGGCCATATCTGTAGTATCTCAAGAACAGCATAGTGTATTAAGCTGAAACTTTCAGAGCCAGTTGAGGGGGTAAATTGAACAAATGAAAATACACTCCATGCATACAACAATGACTAGTAGTAGCAGTACTACTGTTGCTGTTAGTACTAATATTACTTAGACTAATGGTATAAATGTGGAACTTTAAGGGACTGTTGGGAGGAAGTTGGACTAAATCAAAACACATTATGTGGATGCAAGTTATCAACAGGTTATTCTAAGGTTATTACCTAAGTTTTCAGAGAATGGTGAGGGCAGTGTTGAACCGAATCAAAAAACACTATGTACATGTGGGTTATCCAAGGGGATGTCTTAGCAATATCCCAGCAGCCAGGGGCAAATATCCAGCATTTTTATTGGAGGAGGGGGGCAAGAGAGTTCTATATCCGGGTAGTCAAAGGGCATGGGATGTATAATAATTTTTTTCTTCACACTATTGAGGGGGCAACTGCCCCCCTTGCCACCCCCCAAACAACGCCCCTGCCAGCAGCAACCTAGAGTAATTAAGGTGAAACTCCCAAGGCTACAGATATTATTACCACTTATGCTGCTACTTCTACTACTCCTACTTTTGAACTAAATCAAAATGGCTTATGTGCATCCAGGTGGGATATCTTAGGAGTAGAATAGGGTAAAAAGTAGTAACTTCCACAGAAAGCTTATGTTGCTTTAAAACTAAATCAAAAGGGACTCTGAGCATGCTGGTTGTCAATAAGACATCTCAGGAATGTCTCAAAAACAATAGAGGGTATTAAGTTGAAACTTTCAGGGCTACAATTATTAATACTTCTGCTTTCACAAATGAACCAAATCAAAAGAGTGTAAGTGCATCCAGGTTGTCAAAATAGCATAGAAACAATGCTTTAGGAAGGATGTAAAATTTTATGGTAAAACTAAATAAACAGCATACTCTGGACACAGTATTTGTGTCCAGATTTCCAAAATTACCAAAATTTTTGTCCAACATACAAACATAAGAAGATAATAAAAACAAGAAGATTTATATATTATTTTCATTACCAATGAAAAAGACTATGTCAATAAAAAACAACTAGAAATTAATTAAAAGAAAACCTTTTCAACTATACAATTTTTTCAAAGAAATGTAAAAAGCTACATTACACTAAAAATGATAAGAAATAAAGTCAAATAATTTTCCAAGTGTAAAACATGTAAAAAAAAAGTGTAAAACAAATCACCATCAATAAATAAACAAAGCCCTAAAACAAAAAGAAATTACAATAAATAACCAAATCAAACTCAAATTGAATAGGGCTGATTAAAATTTAGGAAATATATTTGTATATCTTTAAAACCTTGTAAATTGGGATTGAGCAAGGTTATGAAGCTGAAAACAATTTTGCTATACTTCATTGAAGCCGAAAATCTATTTTGCAAAGTTTCACTTTTATAAGACACAGTTTTTTAAAGGTCATCAATGGTCAGGACCCTCTAAAAGGAGAAGGAGTGGAGATAGGTATTTCAAAATACATTCCTGGGACATATTTTAGCCTGTAGACACATCCCTGAACATTTTGTTTTCTGAACCTAACCCCTTTCCAACATAGCCAAAAGTCACTAAAGTAAAATCTTACCTTTAGTCCTATACCTTCTCAGGTTATAGGCTACTTAAAGCCTTTGATTCATTCATTAAAGTTAGGCTGTATTTACCCATTTCAACTTCTTTCCAAGATAACAAGGATCATCTAAATAAGAATTGTCCCATGCTTTCCCAGCCTATTAAAATAACTTTTGGGAAAATTCTAGGTGACATGCCTTAGACTAGTGTATCTTCAAAAGAAGTTAAGGAAGGAAATTCCCAGCAATAAGTCATTCAGTAGAATTTTAACTGAAATTTTATCACTAGCCTATAAGTGAACAGCTATAGGAATAGGCTATACACCCAATGGGTTACTCTAATCCTGACTGGAGGAGAGTAGGCAATCAGAGAAATAGTCTAACCTACTTCTCCAGGTTCCCAAAATTAGACTGCACATCCTTTCATAAAAGTTGTATTTAGCTATTCTAAGGTGGCAAAAGGCCACTACTCTTTAATTTTACCACATATAATAACTGATTTGGCCTTTCCTTATCATTAAAGGCAATGCCTCATTTCATGACCAAAAAACTTGCTTTACTTTCTGTTCCCAAAGCTGATTATTAACTGTATCCCAAAACTACCAGTGATAGGCTAACGCCCTTATGACAAAAAAAAAATCCTTTAGCCTACCAACAAAAACAATTTTCTGTTAATATTTTTAAAATCTTCATAAAAGCCGGTCTTAAAGGATTGAAAATGATGATCATGATGGCTAAAGTACTTTTAATAGAAATTTATGTCGGTATAATTTTTTCTGTTATTTGATTTACTAACACTATGAGGATGGAATTAGAACATGGTGTTTTTATTGACTATCTGTAATTCCGCGTAAAAAGATTGAATGTCGTTATATACAAGTACTCTAGTGTTATTTTCATAGGATCCGCGTTAGGCCTTGTCTTCACTTCACGTTTGTGGACAGAATTTCTTCAGTGTTTAGAGGGCAATCTTACTTTTTCAAGAGATGCCCCTCCCCCATCGAAAAAAATATCTTGGAAGAGCTCATGGCCTGCCTCGCCTTTTCCACATTTTTTCGCAGCATGCACGTAATCGGGAATAAAATGTTTTTATGTTGCATAGAAAAATGTTTTAATTAAATCCTACTCTCCCCTTTCTACATTTATATGAAGGTTATTGTTATGCTTAACAGTTAAGGCATTGATATATGCTGTTTTAGGCATCTTCCCCCTCCCTACCTACACAGTGACTCACCCCTCTCCTTCATGACAGCTGATCCAAAAAGAAATCAAATTAGTTCAATTTAGTACTGCCACCATACAGCACAGCTTCCTTTGTAACTGGAAAATACAAAATTTAGTTTTCTGATACATTTAAATCGATTAGCTTCTCAGAATTTTATATTTATTACAAATTGATCTTCTTTGGAGCAAAGTCGTAATTTGGTGTAGTAAAATGAAAGAAAACGACACTTTCCAAATGCACAGTCTTTATGGTTACTTCAAAAGAAACTTTCGATTTACGTTCGCACGAATCCTCTCCCAATTTTCAAGGACCTTCGATTTGATACGATCATCCCTCGGAAAAAAACAACAACAAAAAGCAAAGAAACATGCATCCCCGATATTTCTTCTGAAAAACAAAATGCAAAATTTTCCATTTTGTAGGTTGGAGCTTGAAACCTCTACTCAAGGGTTCTCTGATATGATTAGTCTAATGAAGCAATTTTCAGTAAGATCGCTTGCTTTTACGATCACCATTGGAAGATTAGAAAAAACAAATAAACATACACCCATAATTTATTTTTCTGCATCCAAGATCTTTCTTCTAAAACAAGAGGCAAAATTACAAATTTTTTAGGTTGAAGCTTAAAACCTCTGCAGTAAAGCTCTCTGATATGATGAATCTAATAAAATGATATTCACTAAGACAAGGTTGTTTGCTTCTTTGGGGGTGTTTCCCCCTTTTATCGAAAATCAGACAAATTTTCACTGATTTGTAGCTGTTGGTTGGTAACAATAAACTGAATGGATGTTATACCTTTAGAACCAACATAAAAAGCCAATTCTGTTAATGTGTCAATTGTCGTCAAAACTCCGTTTTTGGTTTTAGTGAATATTTTCCCGAGTAGACCCTTAATTGTTGTTCGTTGCTACGAACTATTTGACAAGATTCTCTTGTGATAAACAATTTTATTTGAACCTCTTCATTTTATTCAGTTGAATTTGAGCTAAATGCATAATAATGTGTAATAGTGTAAATTAATTATAGATTAAATGGATGGATCCCTTTGCCAGGAATCTTCACCATTTAAAATTTAGGAGTTTTGTTTCATTTTTCATGCGAACTTAGTTACTTTTTTTATTTGAGAATTTTATTCGAACTGTATCTAAAAAAAAAGACTTATACCTAAGAAAAGGTATCCTAAAATATATTCCCGTGCCCATGTCTCCACCACAGCTATTCTGGTTGGTTATA
>JAQQPU010016614.1:0-19684 GCA_029168905.1 Artemia sp. Kazakhstan ARC1039 | reverse complement strand
TCTTTTAAGAGTCAATAATGATGAAGGTCAAGTAGTTCCGCTTACCCAACTAACCCTGTTTTCACTAAATGTATCTGATTGAACTTGTGCGACGGCAATTTTGTTTAAAATAGTCCAAACAACATAAAAATGCCTCCAGGTTTGGTACAGCCCTCCAGAGCCCTGGGGACAGGGCTCGAAGTTATGCCCTGGAAGCATATAAGTTTTTATGGAATCGGTAGTCGTATTAAATTTAGATGGGTCTCATTTGATTTTAAATTGTAAGTTATAGGGCCCTTTTTAAGATTCAAAGTGATTTGAGAGAACCCTCCCCCAACCCCAGACCCATCATTTCCCATAAAAAAACATACGAAATAAGTTTGAGACATCAATTTCTTTCAGCATTGTTGAAAGGTTTAGTAATTATCCGTAGCAATAGTTGTAGTAGCAGTAGTAGCACTAGTAGCAAATAGCACCTTTTTTCAACAGCCCCTTCAACACATGATGAAAAGTTTAACTTAATACCATCAACCGTTCCTGAAACATTGCTGATACGGCCTTTTGACAATCTATTTGGGCATAGTGTGTTTCAATTTTTTTCAATACAGATACAATATTGCCCAAAATTTTCGTCTTAATATCCTTAGGTTTATTAGTAGTAGCAATAGAACCAGTAGTTATAGTAATAGCAGTAGGAGTACAGTTAATACTAGTAGTCTGCGTTTTTGTAGCAGTAGCAGTAGTAGTAGTAATAATAATAGTAGCAGTAGTAGTAGTTGTATGAGTAGAAGCAGTAGTATTATGATGCAAACATAGTATTATGATGCAAATGTTGTCTTTTGGTTAGCTCAACATCCCGCACAACAAGCGTTGTAAGTTTTAGCTTCACACACGAAACTGTTTTAAAGGTATTGCTGATATGCCCTTTTGACATCCTGTATTCGGATTATAGGTTGTCATCCGCACAACAGAAATATTCTCTGAAAATTTTACTTTCATACTTCCATAGGTTGCGGATTTTGAACTAGCCAGAATACACTCTGCATACACATTTAATGCTGCTACAACGGTCATTGTAACTAACGACACTAATGGGATTAGATTGAAAGTTTTGAGGAACGTTTTGGGGGAGTTTCAATTAAACAAAAAAACTATAGGCAGCCAGGTATCAAAAGGGCATATAAGCAATATAGGGCATATAAGGACATAGGCATCGATGCTCTATCATAACTAGTAATATCATTGATATTTTAAAGGAGCTAATTTGCTCGAAAATTAAAAGTTCCACTGCCCTCTTAAGAGTCAAAAGTGATTGGAGGGCAATCAGCCCTCCTCTTTTGCTCATAATTTTCCAGACACTTCCAATCAAAATTTTAAAACAGCCATTTTGTTCAGCATACCTTAACAGTCTAGTAACTATATCTCCAGGGTTATTAGGTAGTTCAACCCCCAAGTTATGTAATTTGCCCATTATGCTTAAGAACTAAATGTTGCTTTGAAATTAAATCAAACGCACTGTTTGTATGCTGGTTGTCAATAAGACGTCTCAGCAATATACCAAGAACGGCTGAGGATGTTAAAGTTCAAACTTTCGGGGCTACCTTCTATTACTACTTCCGCTCTTAATATTCTACTAAATCAAAAGAATGTAAGTGCATCCTGGCTGTGAAAGAGCAGAGATTTAACTTTTTTGGGAATGGTATTAAGTTTTATTTTTCAGGTTAATCAGAGGATATATATGACTAGATTAAATACTACTATTTGTGTCATGATTTTCAAAAGGGTTTATGTTATTAAAAATTTCTGAAAAAGTTTCTCCAGCATGCAAATAGCACGCCAAACTATAATTTCTTAAAGAAAAACCTGAAATATTCAAACTATTGTTTTACTTTTTTCCTGAAAAAAACTATGGCAATATCAAACGAACAGAAATTAATTAAAAAAACTTTTTCCACAAAATAAGTTAAAAAAAATGAACAAAAGCAGAATCAAATAATATACCAAGCATACAACTACCACAAATCAGCATCAATAAGTAAATGAAACCCGAAACGAACAAAAGTTACAGTAAATAACTGAAGCAAACTCAAAATGAGCAGAAATTAACATGAGTAGGGTTCAAAACCCCCTATGCTTTCTATAAGCCAAAATATAATTTGCATTTTACTGAAAAAATTCTTTTAGAGAAATTAAAAGGGGCTATGAGAACTGGAAGTTTCTTGCGGAAGTCTTTGTGCATAGTATTGACTGTAAGAAAGCGATCGAGATAAAGCCTATTCGGTGCATTGTATATTCTGTAGTGACACAGAGTTGGGTGAAAACTGCTTTTATAATGTTTTATTTCTTCTTTTGCGTTGATGTAGCAGTTCGCATCACGTCGCTCAGTCAGCAAACTGTGTTCCTTTTCAACTTTCTCTATAGCCTCATGCAGTTCTCTATAGCCTCATGCAGTTCATGCACCACTGACTTAATTTTGTACACAACCGTACCCAGGGACATTTTTCGCCATACAATTTCAGAGGCAACAGTGTAGCGTTGCCTATAGTAAAGGCAATACGGCTCCAATGTTTTATAATTTATTATTATTTTTTTCCAGAGGTACTTCATATGGAAGGGGTCATCTTAGAAACTTCAAAGAGGGCTCATTCGATTGGAAATCGAGAGATCTAGTGCCCTGTTTTAATAGTCGAAAGTGTGGTAAAGCTTTCTAATATTAGTTAATTATTAATTTAGTAAAAATATATATGACGCAAATATGAAGTTTGGAAATACCACTTTTTTATTAAGATAAGAAACATATCCTGCTAAGCTCTGTTTAACGGGAAATTAAGAAATTACCACTTCCTAGCATTTACGTGGGAAGGTGTGGTTGAGAAAAATGTATAAAAGATACATTTTATCGGAAGGAAAGATCTCTAACTAACTATATGCCGGACTGACCTGTGGTCCGTTGTTTTAGCAATACTTTGGGACCTTGCTTTATAATCGTAAGTGTCTAATTTATATCTTATTGTTGTGTTATTGAGACTTGTGGGCTACTTGGGACAGCCAGTCCCAGTAGCCAGAATATATCCAATTTTATTATCTGATAAATGAATAAAAGTATTGTATTTTAGACAAACTCTCTACGATCTATTTTTAGCCTCTCGAACATACTCAGTCGGTACGCCTCATTAGTTCGGTCATAGCCTAAGGCACGCTACCAAAGTTCAATTACCTTAGGGCCAGAGTTTATCTCCCCTATAAGGGGAGAATAAAGGCATCTAAGACTACAACCCCCAAATACCATAAATAATACTTCATAACAAAAGTGATTGGAGGGCAAATAGCCCCCCCCCAGCCCATCATTCCCCCAAACACATCCAATCAAAATTTTAAGATATCCATTTTGTTCAGCGTAGTTGATTTTCAAATAGAAAATATATTTTGAGGAGGCACTCGCCCACAACCGTCAGGGCAAGGGTTTTAAGTTATGCCCTGGGGGCATATAAGGTTCTTAAAGAAGGCGTTGTCGTAGAAACTTCAAAACAGGCTCATTCGATTGGAAATTCAAAGGGCTAGTGTCCTTTTTAATAGTCAAAAGTGATTGGAGGGAAATTAGACCCCCCCCCACGCCCATCATTTCCCCAAACGCATCCAATCAAAATTTTGAGATAGCAATTTTGTTCTGCGTAGTTGATTTCCAGATAGAAATTATTTTTTGAGGAGGACACTCCCCCACAACCCTCAGGGCAAGGATTTTAAGTTATGCCCTGGGGGCATATAAGGTTTTTATTGAAGGCATTGTCGTAGAAACTTCAAAAAAGGCTCATTCAATTGGAAATTTAAAGGGCTAGTGCCCTTCTTAATATTCGAAAGTGATTGGAAGGCAACTAGTCCCCCCCCCTACGCCTCTCCATTCCCCCAGACACATCAATCAAAATTTTGAGATAGGCATTTTGTTCAACGGAGTTGATTTCTAAATAGAAAATATGTTTTCGAGGAGGACACTCTCCACAACCCTCAAGGCAAGGGATTTAAGTTATACCCTGGGGGTATATAAGGTTTTTATAGAAGGCGTTGTCATAGAAACCTCAAAAAAGGCTCATTCGATTGGAAACTAAAAGGGCTACTGCCCTTTTTAAAAGTCGAAAGAGATTTGAGGACAACATAGTTTTAAGTTCTGGAAATTAGGTCTTCGAGGATGACAACTCCCGCTCAGGGCAAGGGTTGTAAGTTATGCTCTGGGGCATATTAGGTTTTCTTATAGACAAGGTTGTCGTAGAAACTTCAGAAAGGGCTAATTCAATTGGAAATTTAAATGGCTAGTTCCCTTTTTAATAGTCGAAAGTGATTCATGATTCGAAAGTCAAAAGTGATTCAGGCGACTCGCATCCCTTCCACGCCCACCATTTCCCCAAACACATCCAATCAAAATTTTGATATAGTCATTTTGTTCAACATAGTTGAAAGTTCTGAAAATTATATGTTTGAGCAGGACACTCCCCCCACAGTCTTCAGGGACAAGGGTTATAAATTATGCCCTAGGGGCATATATGATTCTTATGGAAGGAATGCTCGTATAAACTTCAGAGAGGGCTCATTTGATTGGAAATTGAAAGTTCTAGTTCACTTTTTAAGCGTCAAAAGATATTAGAGGGTAAACAGCTTCCCCCGACATTTTTTCCCAAATGCATCCAATAAAAATTTTAAGATAGCTATTTTGTTCAAAATACTTCAAACATCATACAACAAAAATTCTGGTGTTGACACAACCCACCAGGGCCCGGGGCCGGCGTTGTAAGTTATGCTCAGAGGGCATATATGGGTCTTATGGAATGGATGATCGTATTAACTTCAAAGAGGAATCATTTGATTGGAAACTGAAAGTTCTAGTTCACTTTTTAAGAGTCAAAAAAGATTGTAGGGCACCTAGCCCCCCCACGCCCTTTTTCCTCAAACATATCCGAAAAACGCATCCTTTTCCCAAACGATGCCAATAAAAATTGGCAAACGATGCCCCTTTTTCCCCAAACGCATCCAATAAAAATTTTGAGATTGGCATTAAGTTAAAAATTTCTCAAAAGTCAGATAACAAAAACTCAGGTGTCGTCACAACCCCCAAGGGCCCAAGGGCAGGCGTTGTAAGTTATGCCCTGGGCATATATTGTTCGTATGAAAGGGATGCTCATATAAACTTCAGAGATGGCTCATTTGATTGGATATTAAAAGTTCGAGTTCACTTTTTAATAGTAAAAAGACATCCGAGGGCAGCAAGCCCCCAACCCATCTGATGGAAATTTTGAGACAGACATCTTGTTAAAAATAGTTCAAAGGTCGGATAAGAAAAAATCTGGTGTCAATAGAACCCTCCAGGGCACAGGGGAAGGCGTTCTAAGTTGTGCCGTAAGGGCATGTATGGTTCTTATGAAAGGGATGCTCGTATAAACTTCATAGAGGGTTCATTTGATTGGAAATTGAAAGTTCTAGTTCATTTTTTAAGAGTCAAGAGAGTTAAACTAGCCTCCCACGTTCTTTTTTCCCCAAACCCACCTACTACAAATTTTGAGATAGCCAGTGTTTTGGAAATTGTTCAAAAATTAGATAATAAAAACGCCCAACCCGAGCCCGAAGGATAGGCATTGTAAGTTTTGTCCTGGGGGCGTATATGGTTTTTATGAAAGGGATTCTCGTATAAACTTCAGTGGGGACTAATTTGATTAGAAATTGAAAGTTCTAGTTCAATTTTTAATTTTTTTCAGATAAGAAAAATTCCTGTGTCGACAGAACCCGCCAGGACCTGGAGGCAGGCGTTATGAGTAATGCTCTAGGGGCATATATAGTTCTTATGGAAGGAATGCAGGTATAAACTTCCGAAAGGGCTCATTTGATTTGAAATTGGAAGTTCTTGTTCTCTTTTTAAGAGTCAAAAGAGATCGGAGCACTCCTCCACGCCCTAAATACATCAGACAAAAATTTTGAGATAGAAATTTTTTGAAAACAGTTCAAATTGAATATGCAAATCAAGCTTGAAACGAACAGAAATCACCACAAACAAGAGTTTGGGTACGACTTCCTTCTCTCACTGTAAAAGTCTAAAATCTACTGCGTCATTGGCGCTTCACTGAAAACTATATGCGTCTTGAACCTCTTGTTTGCGGTGACTTTTGTTCGTTTCAAGCTTGATTTACATATTCAATTTAAGTTTCACTCGTTTTAAGATTTATTTATTAATTTACATTAATATCTATTGTATGTTTGTTTTCATTGATTGTTTATTTAATTTCTGTTCGTTTTAAGTTTCATTTATACTTCAATAGGAAAATATTTTTTTCGTTTTAAGCTTGATTTTCATATTCAATCTAAGCATTACTCGCTTTAAGATCTATTTATTCATTTATACTATTACTTCTTGTATGTTTTTGCTATGATTGTTTATTTAATTTCTGTTCGTTTTGGGTTTCATTTATTCTTTAATAGTAATTTCAGGTCGTTTTGAGCTTCAATTTTAGAAGGTATTTGTATCTGCTGATCTTAAGTGTCCTCTTATCAACATTTTGATCGGATATGTTTTGGGGAATGATGGGCGAGGGGGGGGCCATTTTCCCTCCAATCACTTTCGACTATTGAAAAGGGAACTAGCCACTCCAATTTCCAATCGAACGAGCCCTTTTCGAAGCTTCTACGACAACCCCTTCGAAACGAAGTGCCCGGGTATGGAGGAAAAAAAAATATAATACATTGTGCCCACATCGTTCTTTACTTAGGCAGCGCGATCGCGCTGCCTATGATTGTGACCATGCTTTGTTCTTGACCTGTACTGAAACCAGTTTTATGTGTCCACTTGTAGATAATCAGCTAATTCTGAGTGACATAATGGTATCTATGTCAGTATATCTTCATTAAGTTTTATACCTACAGAGATAATTAGGTAAAGTACTTCATATGATGCATTCTAGGCAGCCTGAATTCCATAATTCTCCGTTGTAGTTTCCATTGTTTTGTAACTAAACTGTTATATTTTCATCACGTTTTGGTATATTTCATTATGACTAACTTCACTTCTTTAGTATAGTTACTATAACATATAGCCTAAGTACGATAATTTCTATCATCATTTGGGAAATCTGCTTTCATTCTATTGTTTTGGCTTAATTGTCTTAACTTATGCTCCTCGTCTCCCGCAAGCCACTCAGCGTGTCCCCAAGTGGCGATAGGGGAACGCCTTACAGATATGTAGGACAAGGGTATCTACCTTGTCCCTTGGGTCCATAATAGAAACTGAGGCACCCTCAGCCAGGGTCATAAATACAGGTGGAGGAGGAAGAGGGTCCCTTAAATGTACACTCAATAGTGTCCACTGGTGTGTCCACAAGTCCCATGAGTTACAAACCTCCCAGTAATGGGTTAAATTGCATGGTGATGCAGAACACCATCGCGGAAGGATCCTCTATAGGAAGACAACTGCGGTAGGGCATAAGATCCAAATCTATGGACAACGGTCTCTGTAAAGGGCTGCCTAAACCCTTTCAGGGTACCTGCAAGACTGGGGACCTTGCGGTCAACTGTATTCCCACTTGAGCAGTGGCGCCCCTTGAGGAAATTTTAGCTTTTTAAATTACATAGCATTCGCACGGGATTCTGATTAATGGACAGTTCTTCTGGGCTTAATATGATTTGACGGGCGTCTTCGGGCTGAAAAACTTCTTCCTAGCTAATTTATCTACTATGGGCTGCCTCCCTGTAGTGGCATAATATTTGTAGGCATGAATATATAATGAGTCGGAGTTACCTTGTGATTGTCTGTGCAAGGTGTCGACTCTTGTTAATAGAAGAGCTTTGCCAAGTACTGAAAACCATGTTGTGACCAAGATGGGCCCAGGATTGCACAAAGCCTCCATTCATGGAGGTCCCAGGGACTTGTTGCTGTCCGGTTGTAAGCCAGTTTAAGCATTTTGGTGTAAACTTGAGAAGATAAGTAATCCCCGTCCTGCACTGGTATCCGGGATCATTGCTTATCCTGGAGCCAAAATAATTTCAATGACAAAAAAAAACATGAAAATTGGAACTTGGAATGTTACGACGTTACAAAATGACCATCGTATCGACATTTTGACTAAGAAATTCAGACAATTCAAACTGGAATTTTTAGAAGTTTCAGAAACTCATATCCCTGGGGTACGAAGCATGAAATTAGGTGATATATAATTTGTTTACTCAGGCAGGAAGGATGGGGTACATAGACAGGGAGTAGGGCTTATGATGCATAATGAAGCTGCTAAGTCTTTTTCAGCCTAGGAAGGTATTAATAATAGAATACTAATTGCTCATTTTATGACTAAAAAGTTCAGGGTAACAGTTGTAGTAGTATATGCCCCTGAATAGAGTAGTCAGGCTTGAACAGATATCAGGCTCTTCCAGCATGCCAAATGTAAATCTACTATGTACAAATTGCATATAAGTAAGACAGAAATAGTAACATTTATAAAGGTAGATAGGAGTAATTTCAGAAGTAACAACAAAGAGTTGTCTTGTGTCAGATGATTATTTGTTTTTCAACAATGACCCCACTTTTAAGGAAAACTTGCGAACGGTAATAAACATTCTCTCCCTTGTTAATTAAGAAACAGCTTATTAGATTGACGGTGAGCTACTTAACCAATTTAATTTTTATTGATGAATCGTTGTTTCTTTGCAGAAAAAGAAAGAAACTAAGAAAGACCTAATTGCATGACAGAGAGAAACGAGCTTCAAGATATTCCTCACCGATGGAAGGTTAGGACGTGGAACCATTTAATCTACTAGAAGGTACTGTAAAACCATCAGCAGCAGTCGTAACGCCTGTAGAACCATCAGTAGCACTTAAGGTCGACGAATATGAGGAAAGTCCTGTCTTTGCAAATTTTGAGTCTCTGGGATTGGATTCCGAATATTCTGGTGATATGAACCTTTATCCCAGTAACGATGCAAGGGTTTTTATTCTGAATTTAGACTCCATTTTATCCCAGCCACTGGAACTACCTATAAAATCAGTTTTAAGAGGAAACTCCCCCACAACCCTCGGGGCAAGGGTTTTAAGTTATTCCCTGGGGGCATATAAGGTTTTTATAGAAGGCGTTGTCGTAGAAACTTCAAAAAAGGCTCATTCGATTGAAAATTCAAAGGACTAGTGCCCTTTTTAATGCTCGAAAGTGATTGGAGGGCAACTAGCCCCCCTCCGTCATTCCCCGAAAACATCCAAGCAAAATTTTGAGATAGCCATTTTGTTCAGCGTAGATGAGTTCCCGATAGAAAATATGTTTTTGAGGAGGGCACTTCCCCACAACCCTCTAGGCAAGGGTTTTAAGTTATGCCCTGAGGGCATATAAGAACGATGTTGGCACAGTGCATCATTTATTACTTTTCCCTTTAGAGCAGGGCTCTTCGCATCGAAGAAGTTGTCGTAGAAACTTAGAAAAGGGCTCATTCAATTGGAAATTGGAGTGGCTTGTGACCTTTTTAATAGTCGAAAGTAATTGGAGGGCAAATAGCCCCCCTCCCCCTCACACCCATCATTCCCTCCAACACATCCAATCAAAATTTTGAGATAACCATTTTGTTCAGCGTAGTTGATTTCCAGATAGAAAATATATTTTTGAGGAGAACACTCCCCCACAACCTTAAGGGCAAAAGTTATAAGTTATGCCCTGGGGGCATATGAGGCTTTAATAGAAGGTGTTGTCGTAGAAAATTCAAAAAAGACTCACTATTGGAAATCCGAAGGGCTAGTGCCCTTTTTAATAGTCGGGCGACTAGCCTCCCCCCCCCACGCCCATCATTCCCCCTATTACATCCAGTCAAAATTCTGAGATAGGCAACTTGTTCAGCGTAGTTAATTTCCTCATCTAAAATATGTTTTTGAGGAGGACACTCCCCCAAAACCCTCGGGGCAAGGGTTGTAAGTTATGCCCTGGGGGCATATAAGGTGTTTATAGAAGGCGTTATCGTAGAAACTCCAAAAAAGGCTCATTCGACTGGAAATTGAAAGGGCTAGTGCCCTTTTCAATAGTGAAAAGTGATTGGAGGGCCACTGTCCCCCCTCCCGCCCATCATTCCCCCAAACACATCCAATCAAAATTTTGAGATAGCCATTTTGTTCAGCATAGTTGATTTCAAGATAGAAAATATATTATTGTGAAGGGTTTTTATAGAAGGCGTTGTCGTAAAATCTTCAAAAAAGGCTCATTCAATGGGAAATTCAAAGGGCTAGAGTGCCCTTTTTAATAGTCGAAAGTGGTTGGAGGGCAACAAGCTCCCCCAAGCCCATCATTCCCCCAAACACATCCAATCAAAATTTTGAGATATCCATTTTGTTCAGCGTAGTTGATTGCCAGATAAAAATTATTTTTTTGAGGAGGACACTCCCCCACAGCCTCCAGGGCAAGGGTTGTAAGCTGTGCCCTTGGGGCATTTACGATTTTTACAGAAGGCGTTGTCGTAGAAACTTCAAAAAAGGCTCATTTGATTGGAAATTCAAAGGGCTAGTGCTGTTTTTAATAGTCGAAAGGGATTGGAGCGCAACTAACCCCCCTCTCACGCCTACCTTTTCCCCAAACACATCCAATCAAAATTTTGAGATAGCCATTTTATTCAAAGTAGTTTCAAGTTCTGTAAATTAGGTCTTTGAGAATGTGAACCGCCTCATAGCTCTCACGACAAGGGTTGTAAGTTATGCCCTGGGGGCATATGAAGCTTTTATAGAAAGCGTTTTCGCAGAAACTTCAAAAAGGGCTCATTCAATAAGATATTGAAATGGCTAGTGCCCTTTTTATTAGTCGAAAGTAATTGGAAGGCAACCAACACCCCCTCCACGCCCACCATTTCCCCAAACCCATCCAATCAAAATTTTGAGATATCCATTTTGTTCAGCGTAGTTGATTTCCAGATAAAAATTATTTTTTTGAGGAGGACATTCCCCCGCAGCCTCCAGGGCAAGGGTTGTAAGCTATGCCGTGGGGGCATTTACGATTTTTATAGAAGGCGTTGTCGTAGAAACTTCAAAAAAGGCTCATTTGATTGTAAAATCAAAGGGCTAGTGCTGTTTTTAATAGTCAAAAGGGATTGGAGCGCAACTAACCCCCCTCTCACGCCTACCTTTTCCCCAAACACATCCAATCAAAATTTTGAGATAGCCATTTTATTCAAAGTAGTTTCAACTTCTGTAAATTAGGTCTTTGAGAATGTGAACCGCCTCATAGTTCTCATGACAAGGGTTGTAAGTTATGCCCTGGGGGCATATGAAGCTTTTATAGAAAGCGTTTTCATAGAAACTTCAAAAAGGGCTCATTCGATAAGAAATTGAAATGGCTAGTGCCCTTTTTATTAGTCGAAAGTAATTGGATGGCAACCAACATCCCTTCCACGCCCACCATTTCCCCAAACCCATCCAATCAAAATTTTGAGATAGCCATTTTGTTCAACACAGTTAAAGTTCAGGAAATTATACCTTTGAGCAGGACACTCCCCCCAAAGTTTTCAGGGCTAAGGTTATAGGTTATACCCTGGGGGCATATAAGTTTTTATTGAAATTTTTGTCATAGAAACTTGAAAAAGGGCTCATTCGATTTCAAATTCAAAAGTCTGGTGCCCTTTTTAATAGTCGAAAGTGATTTCAGGACAACTAGACCCCTCTCTCGCCAACCTTTTCCAAAAACATATCCAATCAAAATTTTTAGATATCCATTTTGTTCAGTGTTGTGGATTTCCAGATAGAAATTATGTTTTTGAGAAGGACACTCCCCCACAGCCCTCAGGACAAGGGTTGTAAGTTATGGCCTAGGGGCATATAAGGTTTTTATAGAACGTGTCGTCGTACAAACTTCAAAAAGGGCTCCTTCGATTGGAAATAGAAATGGCTAGTGCCCTTTTTAATAGTCGAAAGTGATTGGAAGGCAACTAACACCCCTTCCACGCCCACCATTTCCCCAAACATATCCAATCAAAATTTTTAGACAGCCATTTTATTCCATGCAGTTTAAAGTTTAGGAAATTATACCTTTGGGCAGAACACTCCCCCAAAGTCTTCAGGGAAAGGGATATAATTTGTGCCCTGGGGGCATATAAGGCTTTTGTTGAAATTTTTGTGGTAGAAACCTGAAAAGGGGCTAATTCAATTTGAAATTCAAAGGGCTAGTGCTGCTTTTAATAGTCGAAAGTGATTTTAGGGCAACTAACCCCCCTCTCACGCCAACATTTTCACCAAACACATCCAATCAAAATTTTCAGATAGCCAATTTATTCAACGTAGTTAAAAGTTTTGTAAATTAGGTCTTTAAGGATGACAACCCCCCCCTCAGGGAAAGGGTTTTAAGTTATACTCTGGGAGCATGTATGGTTTTTATAGAAAGTGATGTAGTAAAAACATCAAAAAGGGCTCATTCAATTGAAAATTGAAAGGGCTAGTGCCCTTTTAATAGTTGAAAGCAATTGAAGGGTAACTAACCACCCCCCCCCTCTGACGCCCACCGTTTCCCCAAACAAATCCAATCAAAATTTTGAGATATCTATTTTGTTCAACGTAGTCAAACGTTATGGAAATTAGGTCTGTTAGGATGATAACCCCATCTGAGCCCTCAGTGTAAGGGTTGTAAGTTATGCCCTGGGGGCATATAAGGTTTATATAGAAGGTTGTTGTAGAAATTTCAAAAGGGGCTCATTTGATTGGAAATTGAAATTGCCCTTTTTATTAGTCGAAAGTGAGTGGAGAATAATTAACCCCCCTCTAACGCCCACCATTTCCCCAAACATATTCAATCAAAACTTAGAGATACCCATTTTGTTCAACGTAGTTGAAAGTTCTGGAAATTATGTATTTAAGGATGACAGACCCCCCAGAGTCCCCAGGGCAAAGGATGTAAGTTATGCCTTGGGGCCATATAAGGTATAGAAATGTCTTAAAAATTTTTACGGGCTCATTCAATTGGAAATTGAGAGGGCTAGTGCCTTTTTTAATACTTGAAAGTGTTTGGAGGGTAGCTAACCCCCTTTTCACGCCCTCTATTCCCCCAAACACAACTAATCCAAATTTTCAGATAACCATTTTGTTCAACGTAGTAGAAAGTTCTGGAAATTAGGTCTATTTGAAGATGACAGCCCCCCCCCCTAGTCCTCAGGCCTAGGGTTGTAAGTTATGCTCTGGGGGCATATAAGGTTTTTATAGAAGGCGTTGTCGTAGAAACTTCAAAAAAGGCTCATTCGATTGCAAATTCAAAGGGCTAGCGCCCTTTTTAATACTCGAAAGTGATTGGAGGGCAACTATCCCCCCCGTCCATCGTTCCCCCGAACACATCCAGGCAAAATTTTGAGATAGCCGTTTTGTTCAGCGTAGTTGGTTTCCCGATAGAAAATATGTTTTTGAGGAGGGCACTTCGCCACAACCCTCACGGCAAGGGTTCTAAGTTATGCCCTGAGGGCATATAAAAACGATGTTGGCATAATGCATCATTTACTATTTTTTCCTTTAGAGCAGGGCACTTCGTATCGAAGAAGTTGTCCTAGAAACTTCGAAAAGGGCTCATTCAATTGGAAATTGGAGTGGCTTGTGCCCTTTTTAATATTCGAAAGTGATTGGAAGGCAACTAACACCCCTTCCACGCCCACCATTTCCCGAAACACATCTAATCAAAATTTTGAGATAGCCATTTTGTTAAGCGTAATTGATTTCCAGATAGAAATTATGTTCTTGTGGAGGAAACACCCCTAAAGCCTTCAGGGTAAGGGTTGTAAAATATATGCCCTGGGGGCATATAAGGTTTTTATAGAAGGTGTTGTCGTAAAATCTTCAAAAAAGGCTCATTCGATTGGAAATTCAAAGGGCTAGTGCCCTCTTTAATAGTCGAAAGTGGTTGGAGGGCAACAAGCCCCCCCCCTACGCCCATCATTCCCCCAAACACATCCAATCAAAATTTTGAGATATCCATTTTGTTCAGCGCAGTTGATTTCCACATAGAAATTATTTTTTTGAGGAGGACACTCCCCCACAGCCTCCAGGGCAGGGGTTGTAAGCTATGCCCTCGGAGCATTTACGGTTTTTATAGAAGGTGTTGTCGTAGAAACTTCAAAAAAGGCTGATTTTATTGGAAATTCAAAGGGCTAGTGCCCTTTTTAATAGTCAAAAGAGGATTGGAGTGCAACTAACCCCCCTCTCACGCCTACCTTTTCCCAAAACACATCCAATCAAAATTTTGAGATAGCCGTTTTATTCAAAGTAGTTTCAAGTTCTGTAAAATATGTCTTTAAGAATGTGAACCGCCTCATAGTCCTCACGACAAGGGTTGTAAGTTATGCCCTAGGGGCATATGAAGTTTTTATAGAACGCGTTTTCGTAGAAACTTCAAAAAGGGCTCATTCGATAAGAAATTGAAATGACTAGTGCCCTTTTTATTAGTCGAAAGTAATTGGAACGCAACCATCACCCCTTCCACGCCCACCATTTCCCCAAACCCATCCAATCAAAATTTTGAGATAACCATTTTGTTCAACGCAGTTAAAGTTCAGGAAATTACAGAACTTTGAGCAGGACACTCCCCCCACAGTCTTCAGGGCTAGGGTTATAAGTTATACCCTGGGGGCATATACGTTTTTATTGAAATCATTGTCGTAGAAACTTGAAAAAGTGCTCATTCGATTGGAAATTCAAAGGTCTGGTGCCCTTTTTAATAGTCGAAAGTGATTTGAGGGCAACTAGCACCCTCTCTCGCCAACCTTTTCCCCAAACACATCCAATTAAAATTTTTAGATAGCCATTTTATTCAGTGTTGTGGATTTCCAGATAGAAATTATGTTTTTGTGGAGGACACTCCCCCACAACCCTCAGGACAAGGGTTGTAAGTTATGCCCTAGGGGCATATAAGGTTTTTATAGAACGTGTCGTCGTACAAACTTCAAAAAGGGATCATTCGATTGGAAATTGAAATGGCTAGTGCCCTTTTAAATAGTCGAAAGTAACTAGAAGGCAACTAACACCCCTTCCACGCCCACCATTTCCGCAAACATATCCAATCAAAATTTTTAGATAGCCATTTTATTCCATGCAGTTTAAAGTTTAGGAAATTATACCTTTGGGCAGGACACTCCCCCCAAAGTCTTCCGGGAAAGGGATATAATTTATGCCCTGGGGGCATATAAGGTTTTTATTGAAATCTTTGTGGTAGAAACCTGAAAAGGGGCTAATTCAATTGGAAATTCAAAGGGCTAGTTCTCTTTTTAATAGTCGAAAGTGATTTGAGGGCAACTAACCCCCCTCTCACGCCAACCTTTTCACCAAACACATCCATTCAAAATTTCCAGATAGCCATTATATTCAACGTAGTTAAAAATTTGGAAATTTGGTCTTTAAGGATGAACCCCCCCCCTCAGGGAAAGGGTTTTAAGTTATGTTCTGGGAGCATGTAAGGTTTTTATAGAAAGCGATGTAGTATAAACATCAAAAAGGGCTCATTCAATTGAAAATTGAAAGGGCTAGTGCCCTTTTAATAGTCGAAAGTAATTGAAGGGCAAATACCCCTCCCCCTCTGACGCCCACCGTTTCCCCAAACAAATCCAATCAAAATTTTGAGATATCTATTTTGTTCAATGTAATCAAACGTTCTGGAAATTAGGTCTTTTAGGAGGATAACCCCATCAGAGCCCTCAGTGGAACAGTTTTAATTTATGCCCTGGGGGCATATAAGGTTTATATAGAAAGTTGTTGCAGAAATTTCAAAAGGGGCTCATTTGATTGGAAATTGAAATTGCCGTTTTTAATAGTCGAAAGTGAGTACACGCCCACCATTTCCACAAACATATTCAATCAAAGCTTAGAGATACCCATTTTGTTCAACGTAGTTGAAAGTTCTGGAAATTATGTATTTAAGGATGAAAAACCCCCCAGAGTCCCCAGGGCAAAGGATGTAAGTTATGCCCTGAGGCCATGTAAGGTTTTTAATGATAGAGTTGTCGTAAAAACTTCGAAAAGGGCTCATTCAATTGGAAATTGAGAGGGCTAGTGCCCTTTTCAATACTTGAAAGTGATTGGAGGGTAACTAACTCCCCTTCTCACGCCCTCCATTCCGCCAAACACATCAAATCAAAATTTTCAGATAACCATTTTGTTCAACATAGTAGAAAGTTCTGGAAATTAGGTCTATTTGAGGATGACAACCCCCCCCCCCCTCTAGCCCTCAGGGCGAGGGTTGTAAGTTATCCCCTGGGGGCATATATGGTGTTTATAGGAAGTTTTTTCGTATAAACTCAAAAGGACTCATTCGATTGGAAATCGAAAGGCCTAGTGCCCTTTTTAACTGTAGAAAGTGATTGGAAGGCCATTTTTATAGCAAAGATCGATGTGGGTATAATGTATTATTTTTTTGTTGGTGTTGTTGTTTAGACCAGGGCCATTTGTATCGAAGGTGTTGTGATATGAACATCGAAAAGGGCTTATTCGATTGAAAATAGAAAGGTATGATGTCCTTTTTAATAGTCGAAAGTGATTGGAGGGAAACTAATCCCCCTCCCACGCCCACCCTCCCATTTTACTTTATGTTTAAATACTAAATGTATAGTCTCCTGGACTTGGATTATGCTGATGATTTAAGCATCCTAGATGAAAGTGTGAGCAAAATGAATGAAGTTTTAGAGGTTTTGCGAGTTCAGGATGCTTGAATTGGTTTGAAAATTAATGTTTGGAAGACTAAGTTACTAAGGCTAGGAATAAGTGAAGATAAAAGGTGACTTTGGGTAATGAAAAGACTGATCAGGTGGGCAGCATCACTTACATTGGTAGTATTATTAGTAAAGATGGTGGGAGCAGTGAAGATGTTAAAAATAGAATAGCCAAGGCTCAGAGTGTTTTTTCACAGTTAAAAAAAGTCTGGAAGAATAGGAAGATAAGTCTGCAAACCAAGATTAGAATATTAGAAGCTATAGTGATGACAGTGGTCAAATATGGCTCTGAAGCATGGACGCTCCGAAAAGCGGATGAAGGTTTGCTAGATGTTTCTCAGAGAAATTGCTTAAGGATTGTTCTGGGTACCCGGCTGACTGACCGTATTTCAAACAATAGGCTATACGAAAAATGTGGTTCAATACCGCTCTCTAGGGCTATAATGAAAGAAAGGTTGAGGTGGTTAGGGCACGTTGTGCGGATGAAGGATAACAAATTGCCGAAGATTGTTCTTTTCGGCCAACCATCTAGGGCTAAACGGAAATCAGGTCGTCCCCGTCTGGGGTGCGAGGACGTCATAAAGAAAGATTTAAAGGAAATGGGAACTTCGTGGGCGGGTGTAAGAAGGGAGGTTTTGAATAGATTGGGGTGGAGGAGGAGCGTGCGTAGCTGTGTTAGCCTCAGGCGGCTTGGTGCTGCGGTGAGTTGTTAGTAGTAGTAGTAGTAGTAATAAATCAAATTATATTAACATTTTGATTACTAAATATCAGTATATGTATATAAAACTGACAATGCACATTCATTTGTATTTTTTCCGTAGAGTGTAAATTATGTTCTGGGCTTGGGAAGGCATAGGGCTTTTGTTAATTTATGTTAATTTCTTCTCAATTTGAGTTTGACTCGGTTATTTATTGTAATTTCTGTTCGTTTTGTGTTTCACTTATTTATCGATATTGATTTATGGTAGTTTCACGCTTGGTAGATTATTTGATTTTATTTTTGCTCATTTTTGTTTAATGGAGTTCTTTACTTTTCTTTGAAAAACTTATTTTGTTGAAAAAGTTTTTTTTATTTAATAACAAACTAAAGGATTTTTACCTCAAAATCTTATAAAAATATTAAAAATGGTCTCCCTAAAACCATAACCCATATTTTGGAGGATGTTGCGATGTGAACATAAAAACAAATAGTTTTAATGCAAATATCATTATTATAAACTTCATGAAATCTATTCCCGATACAATCCTTCTCCTTGGTCCTATGCCACCCAAAACACCATTGAAATTAATCAAATCCTTTGATGTCACGATTTCTAATAATCTCACTTTGGGAAAACCTGGTCCGAATATTGTTTTGAATATGTTAATTTCAAAACAAGTAAAACCATCTGTGTGTCTTTGATTAAACTGCTAAGTAAATCTAATTGCCCAAGGATGAACTCGCCCTGCATTTGCTTATCCCTTGTCAGGCTGTAGTTGGAATACGCATGCCTGTTCTGGCATCCGCAGCTTTCCAGTGAAGTTAGCAACAAAATTGAGTCGGTCGAAAAGCGTTTGCTCAGGATAAAATAGAATAAAATCACACACCCCGCCCTCATTAAAATTGCACGGCCTTACCTCCTTAAAGAAAGGAGGAAGAATATTTACTTGCGTTATGCGTTGTCTGCTATTTCTAATACCCTTGCTGAAAACATCTTCCCTCCTTTTCACAACTCTGCAATATCTTGTCTCCCGCGGGTAGCCTCTTCGGCTTTCTCAACTTACTCGCCCATCTTTCCTATTATGGAGAGATTCTAAAAGAGCTGTATCCCTTTTATCATGGATCACCTTAATATTTCTTAATATTTGTCCGGAACCAAATGGGGCTCCTTTGTCTCTTTTAGGTTAGTGTTCTGTCACGTTGATTACTGCCACTTTTAATACTGACATTTTTTGGTTGTTTCTATTTTGTTTTTGTTCCCTTTAACTTGGTATGGAAAGTAATTTCTGGTCTATTAGAGGTTATAAAAGTCCTTATAAACTGAATGTTATCTTATCTTATGACATCTTAAATCAACTCATTTAACAATTTTTTAAACTTTGGAGCATGTTACTACTCCTGCCGACTTTTATTTATCAGAAGTATGGAGAAGGCTAAATATTAAAAAAAAAGAAATAAAAAAAAAAGAGTTTCACTGTTTGGCTACTACAATTATAATCGGTTTATATAATACTTAAAAAATATTTAATTTTTTTCAGGTTTTAAAATTTCGCTCTACTTCATCTTCTTTTCAAATGTCATAAGAATTTAGTCATGGTCATTGTCATTATCTGAGTCCTTTACTTTTGCTATTAAAGCTCCAAAATCCATTTATAATTTCTGGAATGACCCAAGCCACCATTTTACTTGTGAACTATGGCTTTGAGACTGTAAAAGCTGATACAAAAGGGGTAAGACTGAGTAGAGAACAATCAAAAGTTTTCAAGTATTATTTGACATCTTGATGAAAATCAAATGGTCGTTAAAAGTTCTTATACGAAACGTTGAGTTAAACTGATATGCTCTGCAAAGCTTAAATATAAATGAAAATTTTGTTAATGAATCACTAAATAGACTTTTTTCCGAAATTTAACAGCCTCTAAAAGAACTTATTGGTTTTTCACAACAGCTACGAAAAAATTGATGGTTCTCACTGAAGTTAAATCTTCGGTACATGGGTCGGTGCTCTTCGAAATACAGAGTCAGGATAGTAGTTTGCTAATTTCAGTATACAAAGGAACCTAAAGTTCAGATAGCAGCTTACTAAAATTCGCACCAAAGAAAATTCAATAAACTAAATATCAGCTGTAATATTTTGTTTTTATTTGGTTCCAAGCAGTGGTGTCAATTCACAAAAATGTGGTTTCATGTGTTTTTATTTGGTCGTTAGTAGTATGTATATATTGAATTTGCTTCCTTTATGTTCCTTCCGGTGTTATTTGCTTGAAGCTATAGCAATTTCTACGTTATTCTATAGAAGCTCTACACCTTTTCAAAGAGAGTGAGTATCCTCTCACATGGCCTAAT
>JAQQPU010016613.1:0-19685 GCA_029168905.1 Artemia sp. Kazakhstan ARC1039 | reverse complement strand
GTTTATAGTCATTATGCATATGCAATTCCATTGCGATCAAAGAGAGGCATTGAAGATGCTCAGGCTATAGAAAGTATTCTCGAACAGGATTCGTATAAAAAAATTCAAACGGATCGCTGAAGTGAATTTGTTAATCCCCATGTTGCAAAAGTACTAGTGAAATATAATACACTGCTCTACCTTAGTCATAGTCCTATAAAGGCTGCATTGGCCGAACGATTGATAAGAACTATTCGACTTTTTATTTCAAGATATTGTACATTGAAAAATACATCTGCTTTTATTCAGGATTTAGATAAAATCATGTTTATTTATAATCAACGACCTCATCGATCATTGTCCAACTCAACCCCAACGGAAGTTCATCATTCTGATCATGATACAATTGACACCTTTCTTAAACAATATTCCAATGAAACGATTGTCAAGAAGAAAAAAAAATTCAATGTTGGTGATACTGTTCGAATTAATAGAACAACTAATGTTTTTGAAAAGGGGAATTACTTGTGTTCAGCAGAACTTTTTAAAGTGGCAAAAATCCTAGACACTAAACCCATAACTTATCGTTTGCGCGATACCAAAGATGAAGAGATTCTCGGCGGCTTTTATGACTATGAACTACAAAAAGTTAAAAATGATAGTGAAATCTATCAAATTGAAAAGATATTAAAGACTCGTACTCACAGGGGTAGGAAACAGTTACTTGTTCGGTGGCTAGGATACAACTCTGATTTTGATTCTTGGATCGGTGTTGAAGATATTGACAATGCCCAATGATTTCTATATAACATTTATGTCCAACGTTTCCGATCCTCTCTACAACGACTTGAATAAGACAAGTGATTTTTGGACGAAACTCTCACCCGCCATCAAATTTGACGGTGCGTATGAAGTAGCTCCTGTCGACTGTATTCTCAAAAATACCTAGGACATCCTGAGAAAGGATCGTGTGTATGATATAAAAGTTATACCATTCGATTGGTCACTCTTTTTCGACTATGAATGGGTTGAAGCACTTAAATCTAGCGAATATCCACATGCCAAATTGAAATATATTGAATATGATAATATGGGAGATTTGTGTCGTACAATCAATAGAAAAATCTCATATCGTAGAAATGGTACATTCCACTTTAATTATTCATTGGAACACGATAGGATTTACATTACCTCACCTGTTGACACTGAAATAATTATTCTCAATGATATTCTGAGAGACGTTCCAGGCTTTAAACAGAATATGATCAATGGGAAAAGCGCTGGCACCGTTCACGGGATGGATCAAGTTATTTTTGCTGATTATCCACCTGGTTTCGCCTCGGACTCTTGCAAATTTCTCTATGCATCCCTTGTGGATACATCGAGAGTTGGCAATTCAAATGTCCCCCTCCTACGTGTTCTTGAACGAAAAACAACTCATGAACTTGTTCATCACTATAATATAAAGCATCGTCAGTATGTTCCTGTAAACACTTCGTATTTGGAACTCCGTCAGTTAACACTAGGAAGTGAATTGGGTGATCCTCTAGCAATCACAAAAGGCTTAGCAGTGATGACATGTCATTTTCAACCCATTGTCAGCGACACCAGCACTTAAAATGAACAATAGAAGAATTCCATTTGTCTGTCCCGATATCGATTGCTATGTTGGTGCTCTGAGTCCATGTCAAATAGGCAATGGATTGGACTACAACAAGGGGCGTACTAAAATGTCTGGCTTTGGTCTTTGTAGCTGGTTTGCTAGGCTATTTCGTTCTGCACTACCCCTTGCCAGAAAATATCTTGTACCTGCTGCATCAAATTTTGCTGCCTCAACACTACAGGACTGGGGGTCGGGCAAGAATTCCAAGGAAATTGTTAAGGAAAATATTAGATCTTCAGCAAGAGCCGTTTTTGAGCAATTAAAATCTCGGCAAAATGGAGAGGGCTTGAAAAGGATGCGTGCGCGTCATTCACTCATCAGTCTCCACCCAGGCGGGAAGCGAAGGACATCAACAAGGACTATGAGAAATAAAACAAGGAAGACCAATAAGCAGAAGAAGAAAAAGAAAAAGACTGTTAGATCAAAGAAGGATTTCTTCTCTTAAGATGACTTATCTCCCCCACAAGGAATCATATCCATCAATCAGTTCCTCATTAAATCTATTCAATGCTGAAAATGTTGAATTCAGTGTCAAGTATGGCTACTATGAACAATTTCACCCCCAACAACCCCTCTCGGGAAATATACACTTTCAAATATTTTCCAATGAAGACTATTTCATTGATTTGTCATCAACATTTATTGATTTAAATGTTGCGGTGAAGAAAAAGTCAGATAATACAACTCCAACTGTTGCTGATGGTCTCTCCTACGAAAACTGTATTCTACACAACCTATTCAAACAAATTAATGTATTTATTAATGGAACATTGGTGAGCACTAGCAATAATTTATCCAACTATGCAAGCTACATACAATTTATGATGACGACACCAAAGGCATACAAGGAGTTGAGAGGACAATCATTGGGCTATGAATATCGATCAGGTGTTGATACTGACGGTGAGTTGACTACTGCAGTGAGCCAGGAGTATCATCTGGTTGGAAAATTAAATCATGAGATATTCAATATATCCCAATGGCTACCCCCCCAATGTCAAGATTGACATAAAGTTGCAACTGGCCCCATCGAATTTTATTTTGAAAAAAACACTTCCTGTAGCACCCGATGCAAATGTTATTATCACATCGGAAATTCTCCACGTTCAAAAACAACAGGGTATGAGCTCTGTTGCATTGACAGTGGAAAAGCTAAGAGCCAATGGCAACAACATTAAACTTCTTACCCCCCATACGATCACCAATCAACGTCACATTGCAACCGGCTCTCGTAGCTATAGCGATTCATCATTTATCAATGGAGAAATCCCATCAAAATTGGCTTTGGCTTTTGTGAAGAGTGGCAGTGCCGTTGGATCCTGGACTGAATCCCCCCATGATTTTAATTTTTTGGTCTATCTAGCCTTGTGTGCAAAGTGAATGGTATTCCAATGTACACTCTATCATTTAACAAAAAATCCTGTAGAACTCTGTACGAGTTGACCATGCAATTCCTAGATCATGACTCCCAGCTATTTGAAAATGGAATAACCGATTCAATGTTTTCAAAAAATCATAGGTTAATTGTTATGGACTTTTCGGGAACTCAGGATATGAGCATAGTTACAACAGGGAATGTACGTTCAGAGTGTACATATGCCGATGCTTTGACTGAGAGTATCACGCTAATATTATTGAGTCAATTTGAAACCTATTGGGAAATCACACCCGACGGCAGTGTTCTACTAGACCTAGCACCATGAACACAAACCAAATAATCAACGTATTTAGTATGGATCCATACATGTCCCAGTACAAGTCCTATTGCATACCATCGGACTTCATTGAAAAAATTCAAAGTGTTAACAATACCCTAATCATTGTTAATAGCAGTCCATCGACTTTGAAGACCGGCCATTGGCTATGCAGCTTTCAAACAGCGAAGAATATTGAATTGTTTTATCCTCTTTGCCTATCATATAAATTCTATACTCCATACATCAGCAACTTTATTGAAAGTAGTGGGAAAACTATTATTCAAGATCAACGAAGAGTACAGGATTTAACGACTAAGTCATGTGGCTTTCATGCACTACTCTTTTTCATGTTCAGCTGTCGTGGCTATACCTACAAGCAGGTTCTCGACATATACGTTGACTTACCGCGATTGAACGACTTTCTAGTGGAAAATATACTTACAAGCGTATTTAATATTGATTTTAGTGCCCTACGAATAAAATATTCTAAAAATGCATGTGAAATTGTTTATTAATAAATGAAAAAAAATGTATATACATGATAAAAACGACTTTTCTACTCTTTAGATTTCATCTTCTGCTAGGTATAGGTATTTGTCGACAACAACTAATGCAGGTAGATTATCTGAATTCAGAGTATACTGATCCTGATTAAGTGCAATGTCAGGCTCGCATTTTCTACAGTAGAGTGTAACTTCACTCTTGTCATATCTCTTTGTGTAGTCAATGATACTATTCTCATTCATTCTATGAAATTTACATGTTTTAATTTGTTTATTTGAAGTAATGTCACAAACAGTGTCCTCAAGTGGCGAATCAAAATCCGTCACAGCCAAATAAAAATCAGTGGGCTTATAATCATAGTAGCTATTGTCTTCACAACGATGACGTAGAAACCATATTCTTTTGTTGTTCCAACAGTTGAATCGCTGACCCGGCTCCTCCTCCCAGAACAATCTAAAACCACGACGATACCAATTTCGTAGCAATAAACTAAAATCACGCTTAGGATTCTTTCCAATCATTCCGGGATATGTATTCTCCCACTGATTACATTTATCATAGTGGCAATTGGAGCATAGGTGCCCTCTAGGATTAGTCACACACCTCTTCAAGACAGGAATTACAACCTTTAATTTGTACAGCATATACTCTATACAATTTACACGGGTTGCATAATCTACACTTTTCATCATACTCATCAATCATTGCGCAATTCTCACATGATGACCAGCTGCCCAGTGTGTACATATATAGTGGACATGTATGGAACATTTTTTCATGTGTTGACACTCTCACTGCCACAATGAAACTGAGCTAGCAACAAGAACAAATTGACTGGGATAGAGAGAGAGAGAGGACTAAATCATCCTTGAACACCATCTTTCTCATGAAAAAAATAGTCCTAAATTTCTAAACTGGTGTTTAAAAGCATATCCACAATATCGTTTTGCGGTGTCGTGATTAATATATCAATAAATTGTGTAAATGCATTTGGACCACAACGTAGATGCTTCATACAATAGTCTAATGATGGAGAATCAGTTTTCATTATATCGACAAGCATTCCCTGAGAAAATATCTTCCTTTGAATAGACACTTCTAGAAAATCATCATCTAGAATCAAACGTTTTTCCATAAGCACTAGATTCCCCATGATTCGCTCTTTCTCAAATCTATCCATCTTTTTAGTCCTAACACTCTCACAACCAACTTCAGAGTAACCAGAATTTTTTCTACTCTAAAAAATATATGCTAGTCTACAATAGAAAGAAAAATACCTTTGATTTAGAAACAATTTTATTGAGCATAATTACAACAATAATATTCACTGATGCATTTTGTTCTCATCAATATATTTCACTACCACATCTAATGCTGCCTGAAGTCTATTTATATGCACAATATTCAGTTTTGCAGCAAAACATAATTGCTCCTCCATTTTAAATTTGCTTAATGATATCACGTATTTTGCATACATATCGTCCCATTCAAGGCATAGTCTACAGCCTTCGGTTATTTCCACAGCCACATTTGGTACTCGTATATCTTTGCTGCTGCTACCGGCTCCACCATCAATCTCCAATAATGTAAATGCACCTCTCATTTTCTCTACTAATATCTTCTCAAATGAACTATTCTCTTTGAATTCAATTTTCTTACTAATATGAATTGCAATGATAATCACTCCTTTTATTCAAATCCAATCATCAATCAAGTTATTGTATATAGAATAACCTCCGATGTCTCTGATTGGCTCTAAAAAATGGGTGTTGTCACAAAAACCAGTCTGAATGTCTTATACATTCTTGACTATACTCTCGAAACGTGTTTGACCACTTTATAGGTTTGTCAGCTGTTTTAAAATGTCCACGTGTAACTGTATATTCTTGCACCAGTCAAACCTTTGCACTGTATATTCTTGCACCCGTCAATGCACTCGTCAAAGTGCGTACACCCTTACTACTTACTATGTCTCCTAAGATTTTGCTTGGAATAAAAGTGACGAGCTAGGAAGTAAATCTCAACATCTTCCTGGAGCTACATCAGTCTGGATATTATTTCATCTAATTACATTTAAGACGGATGAGCTTTTCAGTTTTTACCTAAGAAAATAGCTAGCACTTCATTTTTCTTTATACGGAATAAACCATTAAGTGTTTTTTGTTTCATTGTAATTGAAGTGTTCTCATGTGAAGTGTTCATCATGTACTTTTCAATTTGATAAATTTATTCCTTTTAGATGCAGTTTATAGTTTAGCTGATATTGGGTATGCTATTTATGAGTTTATAATTTGAAATGAATCCCCAAAAGAAAAAATGAATAATATCCAAAAGAGCAGCCAAAAGCAATAAAAAAGCAGCAGTTCAGCCTTAGCCTACATGACATATATTCTATAAAGAAGCCAAAAAAAACTTTAAAATGTATTTTTTTTTAGTTGCTATTAAAAACTAATTTTTAATACAAGGAAGGATTTTTAGGAATCTAAAAGAACAAAAAAAAAATTAATATCAAAGTCACCCATTTCAACTGTCTTAAAGGTGACCAAACAGATATACTAATACTACTACTAACAACTCACCGCAGCACCAAGCCGCCTGAAGCCAACACAGCTACGCACGCTCCTCCTCCACCCCAATCTATTCAAAGCCTCCCTTTTTACACCCGCCCACAAAGTTCCCATTTCCTTTAAATCCTTCTCTATGACGTCCTCCCACCTCAGACGAGGACGACCTGCTTTCCGTTTATCCCTAGACGGTTGGCCGAAAAGAACAATCTTCCGAAATCTGTCATCCTTCATCCGCACAATGTGCCCTAGCCCCCTCAACCTTTCTTTCATTATAGTCCTAGAGAGCGGCATTGAACCACATTTTTGGTATAGCCTATTGTTTGAAATACGGTCAGTCAGCTGGGTACCCAGAATAATCCTTAAGCAATTTCTCTGGAAAACTAGGATGCTTAAATCATCAGCATAATCTAAGTCCAAGAGACTTTCTACTCTCCATTTGATTTCGTGGTCTCCCATTGCCTTTCCTGTGCTCCTTAAGACAAAGTCCATCAAAAAACATACATTGGCAAAGGGCATTATGAAAAAATTAAGCTTCTAAGTTCAAACTTATATTCAAAGTTTTTACCCAGATAACTGACGAATTTTGTGATACGGTATTTGAAGTTTTGTGTGCAGTAATGCTCGATGAAAAAAAACTACTAATTTTGATAATTATTTATGTTAGGAATACATAGCTAATAGATAATTCAACTATTATGCAGGGGTTCTGAAACGCCACAGCCATGTCGTTTTTACCAGATTTCTACTTCTCTTGATGAATAAGGAAGAAGACCAGTTTCCAGCCAGTGACTTGTGAAGTTTTGAACTCATGAATAGGCTCGAATCTGTTTTTAAACTTAAGCTGTGATTTGAGAAAGACTGATGAAAATATTAATTTTTGTGGTCAACATTAATCACTCCGGCAGCGCGCCGCCGACATCTTACCTGCGGCGTGGCGCGCTGTTTTTGGCCCCACCGCCTGTCTTCCCTTGTCGGCGCGGTGCCGGGGTCTAGCTGCAAGTTATGGACTTTGCCCGTTGTTTACGCATAGTATTGGTTATTGGGAAGCAAACAGACGTTTTCAGGGGGCACTGTTTCAGGTAGGGGGTGAGGGGGAGGGGTTTTCGTGGTAGGATCTTTCCATGGAGGAATTTTTAATGGGGGAAGAGAATTTCCATTAAGGGGGCCCTGGATTTCTCAGCATTATTCAAAAAACGATCAGAAATAAAACTAAAAACACAACTTTTTCAACTGAAAGTGAGGAGCGACATTAAAACTTAAAACAAACAGAAATTATTACGTGTATAAGGGGGTTTTCCTCTCCTCAATTGCTCGCTCTTACGCTAAAGTTTTTTTTATTAATTTTTAAAAGAGGATATTATTCTAATTAAACAGCCTTTATGATTCAGGAGTCATTTTTAAATAAGTGCAACAAAAAATCGAACTTAGGTTATTATAATGTTACTATTAGTTTTTAAAAAAGTAAAATTAATATGGTGATTCAAATTCAAAACCTGCATCAATTCAAAAAGTTTCAGAAATTAAATAAAAAAACGAGTTTTTTAGCTGAAAGCAAGAAGCGACATTAAAATTAAAACGAATAGAAATTATTCCGCATATAAAAGGGGCTGTCCCCTCCTCAACGCCTCGCTCTTTACGCTAAAGGTTGACTCTTTTTCACAACTCTACTTTTCAAAACAATAAAAAACTTTAGCGTTAAGAGTGGGGCGTTGAGGAGGGGATAGCCCCTTTCAATACGGAATGAATTCTGTTCGTTTTAAATTCTGTTTCTTCGTTCGTTTTCTGTTCGTTTTCGCTCCTTACTTTCACTTAATTGTACAGTTAATTGTAGCTATGAAACCGGTCTTCTGAGATGTAATCTATGCTACTAAACCTTAAGCATTTTCACTAATTTTCATAGCTGCGTCTCTGACTTTCCTCCCTAAGACACCGTCTGCTACTTCTCAAACTATTTTTGAAATTGTTCCATTCATTTTTCACATTGTTAAATTTTAGCTGTTCAGCTGTTCCTAGAAAGTTTCTCTCAAATTCTCATCCTGGAGTCTACCAGCATCATAGCTTCCTAGGAGGTAGTTAAGCTTTCTAAATTTCAGCTTTAAATTAATACCATGACACTACTAGATCTATCTTTACTTTTAACTATCTTTACTTTTAACGTCAATTACAGCACTCTCACATAACATCGGTTCGCATGGATCCTGCAAGTCGGTTTACAGCAACATATTCAATAAGCTTTGTCGTTTTACCATCATGTGAATACTATGTTAACTTATGGGTCATTTATGACCAACTACTATATTGGTTTTAACTCGATTGCTATACCCACAACATTCAAGGAGTCTAAAATCGTTACTATTTTTTTTCTACATCAGTTTACCTAAGCTTGGATACCATACATTCCTATTTCTACCAGCCGGGGCATTAAAACACCATTATAAAAATACCATACCTCTACCTGGGATCCTTTCTATTTGTTGCTGTAGCTGTAAGTAAAATTAACCCGAGTTACTACTAACTCCGTCAGTCGTTTCTACAGGGGCGCATCCTGCTATGACGGAATCATTGCAGTTTTTAGTTCTAACCTAAGAAACTAGCATTCTACTATTAGAACCCTTCCAAAATCCCAGCCTTAGCTAGACTTAGCACCTTCTCTATTCATCATGAGTCTTACTCCCTGCCTTTGCACCCCATCCTTCCTACCTGTGTAAATAAATTTTATACCCCCTAAAAAAATGTTTCCTATCCCTAGAATATGAGGCTCTGAAACCACTAACAAGTTTAGTTCAAAATGTATGAGTTCGTCAGTCAAAATGTCAATACGATAATTAATTTTTAATGTTTCAATATTTAAAGTTGCAATTTTTATATTATTTAAATCGTTGAAATTATAAATGCCTCAGGAAAATCAATGGGTCCCAAACTAGTATAGGACATGGACTAATACATCTTCTTAGGTGTACACGAAGACCTGCCAGTCTATTTACCCCAATTCATTGTATATTTATGCCTAAAAAAATTATTACAACTGGCCATTAAAGAACCCGTTATTACATATTCTAAATTTAATTTTGCGCTTGGCTTGTTTTTTTTACTGTTTTTTCATCTATGAAGGCAGATTACAAGGTTTTGTCCCAATCATCAGCCCTTTAAATGAACAAACTTAAATGTACAGCTCTGGTGAATTGTATATTTCGATTAACTCTTCAGCTTTTCACTGTGAAAGTAAACGTGAAGAGACCACAAATTTTCTTATAATTTGAAAATCAATATAAAATCACAATTAATTTTGAGCCGCTGTTCCCGATTTTGACTACCCAAGTTATACGAATTCTTTGTTGACATGGCTCTTGGCTTAGGTTGCATGACGATTTCTTGATGTTTGATAGTCAATTCAAAACTTTTTCACAGATTTCATTGCTTTAAATGCCAAAAATAAAGTTTTTATGTTCCTAGAAACTTTCTAGGAACAGCTGAACAGCTAAAATTTAACAATGTAGAAAATGAATGGAATAATTTCAGAAAAATAGTTTGAGGAGTAGCAAATTGTGTCTTAGGGAGGAAAGTCAGAGACGGAGCTATGAAAATTAGTGAAAATGCTTAAGGTTTAGTAGCTTAGATTACATCTCAGAAGCCCGGTTTCATAACTACAATTAACTGTACATTTAAGTGAAAGTAAGAAGCGAAACAGAAACAAAACTTAAAACGAACAGAATTCATTCCGTATTGAAAGGGGCTATCTCCTCCTCAACGCCCCGCTCTTAACGCTAAAGTTTTTTATTGTTTTGAAAAGTAGAGCTGTGAAAAGGAGTTAAACTTTAGCGTAAAGAGCGAGGAGTTGAGGAGGGGACAGCCCCTTTCATATAGGGAATAGTTTCTATTCGTTTTAAGTTTTAATGTCGCTCCTTACTTTCAGTTAAAAAAACTTTTTTTTTATTTAATTTCTGAACGTTTTGGAATTAATGCTGGTTTTGAATTTGGATCACCATACATGAATAATTTGAACGAAATTTGCATATTAATTTTACTTTTTTTTAAACTAATAATAACCTTATAATAACCTAAGTTCGATTTTTGTTCCAGTTATTTAAAAATGACTTCTGAATCATAAAGGCTGTTTAATTAGAATAATGTCCTCTTTTAAAAGTTAAAAAAAAAACTTTAGCGTAAGAGCGAGCTATTGAGGACAGGAAACCCCCATCATATATGTAATATTTTTTGTTAGTTTTAAGTTTTAATGTCGCTCCTTACTTTCAGTTAAAAAAACTTGTTTTTTTAGTTTTATTTCTGATCGTTTTTTAAATAATGCTGGGAAATCCATGACCCCCTTCGTTGAAATTCTCTTCCCCCATGAAAAATTCCTCCATGGAAAGATCCTACCACGCAAATCCGTGATATTTCTTCTGGCAAAAATTACGACATTTTTGCAGATAGGAGTTTGAAAACTCTACAATAGGGTTATCTGATACGCTGAATCTGATGATGTGATTTTAATTAAGGTTCAATGACTTTTAGGGTGTAGTTCCTCCTTTTTTCAAAAAAGCAAATATTCTCAGGCTCGTAACTTTTGATGAGTAAAATTAAACTTGATGAAATTTACATATTTAAAATCAGCATAAAAATACAACTCTTTTGATGCATCTATTGGTATCGAAATTTCATTTTTTAGAGTTTTGGTAGTCCCAGAAGCAATTGAAATCAGACTTAAGATTAATAATAATATTTCCTTAAATAGGGACTTGGGGGAATATACACTAAATGCTCTATACACAAATTTAATTAAAAATGATCTTACAAATTTTTTTGAAAAACCAATAGACATTAACACAGAAAAGGTCCCAAAAAGACCTTCGAGGCTAGCTACCAAACAGCCTGGATTAGCAATAAGAACGTGTTTTTGAATTATTTTTCTTTCATCTCATTGAATCGCCTTGTTTCACCTCACTTTTTTATCAGTCCTGGTTGAACTTCGCTGAAGTAAGGATTCTGGTACTACTTTGAAAAATTTAAATCTGTGGTTTGAATGGTCTCATGTTGTTGCGAGTCTTTTTTTTCTTTTATATATTTTTGTCTTACTGAGGACGGCCCTTGGACATAGGGCCGAAATATTCATTCAAAATATCTCCACTGTCTTAAAAAAAGATTTCCCTATTGTTCTTCGTGCTTTTGTTGCTTGCCCCGAGGCCCTGAGGACTTGTGTCGACCCCGGAGTTTTTGTTATATGATATTTGAAGTATTTTCAACAAAATTGCTACCTCACAATTTTTATCGGATGCATTTTGGGAAAAAGGGCATGGGGGCTAGTTACCCTCCGATCACTTTTGGCTCTTAAAAAGGGTACTAGAACTCTCGATTTCCAATCGAATGACCCCCTTTGAAGTTTACACGACGACCCCTTCCATATGAAGTGACTCTTAAAAAGAAAACTAGAACTTTCACGTTCTGATCCAACGAGCCCTCTATGAAGTTTATAAGCGCATCCCTTCCATAAGAATAATACCCAGGACATAACTAACAAAACCTTCACCCGGGCCCTGCGGGGTTGCGGCAACACAGGAAATTTTGTTATCTGACCCTCGAACTACTTCTAACAAAATGCTATCTCAAAATTTTTATCTGATGCATTTGGGGGGAAAAGGGCTTTGGAGATGGGAGGCTAGCTGACTTTCGATCAATTTTGACTCTTAACACATGAACTAAAACTTTCAATTTCCAATCCAATGAGCCCTCTCTGAAGTTCATACTAGTATTCCTTCCGTCAGAACCATATAAGCCCAAGGGCATAACTCACAACGCCTGTCCCAGGCTCTGGGAGGTGGTGTCGCCGTCGGAGCTTTTGTTATGTGAACTTTGAACTATTTTTAATAAGATATCTGTTTCAAATTTTTTATCTGATACTTTTGGGGAAAAAGAGCAAGGTGGAAGGCTAGCTACCCCGCTCACTTTTGACTTATAAAAAGTGAACTAGAACTTTCAGTTTCCAATCAACTGAGCCCTCTTTGAAGTTCATGCGAGCATCTCGTTCATAAGAACCTTATACGCCCCCAGGGCATAACTTACAACGCATTCCCTGAGGCATAAGGGTTGTGTCGACATCAGACTTTTGTTTTATGATCTTTGAACTATTTTTAACAAAATAGCTACCTCAAAATTTTTAGCTGATGCAATTGGGGAAAAGGGCATGAGGGGGAGGGGTAGTTGCCCTCCAATTTCTTTTGACTCTAGAAAAGTGAACTAGAACTTTTAATTTCCAATCAAATAATTCCTCTCTGAAGATTTTTACAAGCAACCCTTCAATAAGAACCATATTTTGACCCCAGGGCGTAACTTACAAGGCGTACCTCCGGGCCCTGGGGGCTTGTGTCAACCTCGGAGTTTTGTTATATGACCTTTGAACTATTTGTAACAAAATGGCTACCCCAAATTTTTATCGGAAGTATTTGGGGAAAGAAGGGCGTGGGGGTTAGTTGCCCTCCAATCACTTTTGACTCTTAAAAAGGGCACTAGAACTCCCAATTTCCAATCAAATGATCCCCCTTTGCAGTTTATACCACGATCCCTTCCATATGAAGTGCCTCTCGACAAAAAATAATAATAATAAATAATAATAAAACATTGGAGCCGTATGGCACTGCTATAGCGTTGCCTCTGATATTTCTGAGAGGTTTTAATGAAAATGTCATGTTTCTTTGAGCCAAGACTATGCATATTCACGCCACTGCGACAATATGTGGCTGGTCCATGCCACCCCATGATACATATTATCATTCCTAAGGCCTTTTCAGATATTTTCAGGATGAAAATCATGCTTTAAATCCATCTGTTCGTGTCTTCTCAAGTCACCCCCTCGTGGTACCCCATATCACACCACCGTGTACACTATGGCTCGCCCGTGGCATTCCTTTGACACTCAATTCCTGCCAGAAGGCACCCTCTGGTGTGTATTATCCAACATAAGATATTTTTAAAGCATTTACTAGCAAAAATATCCGTTTAAAATAGAATCGATTGTTTAAACTTAGAGTAAAATTCCCAATAGCGTTTCTTCTGATGACTTCTGGCAGTTGATGCCATAGTGGCACAATGTATATCCCCCTCCCGATGGCAACCCTTCGCGTGAACAAAGGCAAACACAGATACAGGCAAACACAAACTCAGGCACAGACAGAGACAGGAAAAAACACAAAGATAAACACAGAGACAGGCAAACACAAACTCAGACATACAAAGAGACAGGCAAACACACAGTCAGAAACAAAGGCACGGTGAGAGAGAGAGACAAAAAATATACCCAAAACACACAGAGTCAGACAAAAAAAACACGCAAAGACAAACACAGAGACAGGCAAACACACACTCAGACAGGCAAAAGTACAGTTAAACACACAGGCACGGTGAGAGAGAGAGACAAACAACACACAAAAATACAGAGTCAGTTACAAAAACATACAAATACAAACCCAAAGACAGGCAAACACACACTCGGACACACACAAAGAGACAGGCAAACACACAGTCAGACACATAGGTACGATGAGAGAGAGACGAAAGACACACACATACCCACTGAGTCAGACACACAAACACACAAAGACAAACCCAGAGAAAGGCCGACCCACACTCAGACACAAACAGACATGCAAACACACGGTCAGAGACACGCAGAAAAAGGCAAACACACCGTCAGACACACAGTCACGGTCAGAAAAAGACAATAAACACATGCAAAACACACAGAGTTAGACAAAAACCCCACAAAGAAAAACACAAAGACAGGCAAACAAACACTCACAGACAGGCAAACACACAGTCAGACACACAGGTACGGTGAGAGAGAGACAAACAACACACAAACATACAGAGTCAGTTACAAAAACACACAAATACACACACAGAGACAGGCAAACACACACTCGGACACACACAGAGAGACAGGCAAACACACAGGCACGATGAGAGAGAGAGAGACAAGAAACACACACAAACAGACTGAGTGAGACACACAAACACAAAAAGACAAACTCAGAGACAGGCAAACACACACTCAGACACACACAGAGACAGGCACACACATATTAAGAACACAGGCATGGTGACATACAAAACCACACACAAAAACACTGAGTCAGACCTACAAACAAACAAAGACAAACCCTTAGACAAGCAAATATACACTTAGACACAAACAGAGACATGCAAACACACGGCTAGACATACACAGAAACAAGCAAACACACAAGCACGGTGAGAGAAAGACAAAAAACACACACCAACAGACTGAGTCAGACACACAAACACACAAAGACAAATACAGAGACAGGCAAACACACACTCAGACACACATAGAGACAGGCAAACACATATTAAGAACACAGGCATGGTGAGGGAGATAAAAAACCAAACACAAACACATAGAGTCTGACCCACAAACACACAAAGACAAACCCAGAGACAGGCAAACACACACTTAGACATAAACACACACAGAGATAGGCAAACACGCAGTCAGACATACAAAGAAACACAGACACAGACAAACACACATTCAGACACACATCGAGACAGGCAAACACAGAGTCAGACACACAGGCACGGTGAGCGAGACAGGCAAACACACAGAAACAGGCAAACACACAGTCAGACACACAGGCACTGTGAGAGAGAGACAAAAAAACACAAACATACAAAGTCAGTCATAAGAACACACAAAGATAAACACAGAGACAGGCAAACACACACTCAGGCACATACACACAGACAGGCAAACCCACAGTCAGAGACATAGGCTTGGTAAGAGAAAGACAAAAAACACACACAGATACACAGAGTCAGACACACAAGGACAAACACAGAGTCGGGCAAAAGTACACTCATACACACACAGAGAGACAGGCAAACACAGAGTCAGACACACAGGCATGGTGAGAGAGAGACGAAAAACACACAAACACAAAGAGTCAAACACACAAACACACAAAGACAAACACAGAGACAGGCTAAAGCATGCTTTATAATACCCCTAAGATTCACATTGTTTTTCTATCTGTTAAAACAGGTCGGCTACAAGTGCCCGGTGTACGAAACGTTGGTTTCATGTGTCTATGAGTGTGTGTGTGCCTGTATCTGTTTGTCTTTGTGTATTTGTGTCTATGACACTGTGTTTTTGTGTAGATTTTTTATCTCTCTCTCTCTCTCTCTCACCTTGCCTGTTTGTCTGACTGTGTGTTTTCCTGTCTCTGTGTATGTATCTGTGTGTTTGTGGGTCTGACTCTGTGTGTTTGTGTGTGTTTTTTTTTATCTCTCTTACCATGCCTGTGTGTCTGACTGTATGTTTGCCTGTCTCTGTGTGTCTGAGAGTGTGTTTGCCTGTCTCTGTGTTTTGTCTTTGTGTGTCTGACTTTGTGTTTACCTTTCTCTGTGTTTTTCTTTGTGTGTTTGTGTGTCTGAGTCTATGTGTTTGTTGTTTATATCTCTCTCACCATGCCTGTGTATCTGACAGTGCATTTGCCTGTCTCTGGGTTTGTCTGAGTGTGTGCTTACCTGACTCTTTGTTTGTCTTTTTGTGTTTGTGTGTCTGAATCTTTGTCTTTTTGTTTGTTTTTGTCTCTCTCTCTCTCCCTCGCCGTGCCTGTATATCTGACCGGGTGTTTGCTTCTATTTTGTGTGTGTCTGAGTGTGTGTTTGCCTGTGTTTGTCTTTGTGAGTTCCGGCCAGGCGATGCCATCGGGGGGGGGGAGAGATGTGTAAATTGTACCACTATGGCGTCAACTGCCACGAATCATCGACAGAAATGCTGTTGGGAATTTTCCTCTAAGTTTAAACGATCGATTCTAGTGTAAACAGATATTTTTGCCAGAAAATGTCTTATGTGTGATAATGCACGCCACAGAGTTCGGTGTGGCAGGAATTAATGGCACATTGATGCAATGGGCCATCCATGATGTACCACGATGGCGTGAATTGACAGGGTATACCACGAGGGGATTGCTTGACCAAGCACGAACCTATGAATTTTTATCATATAAATATCTGAAAAATTTTCTCAGGAATGATTAGGGTGCCAGAGGGCGCCGTGTACCATCCATAGTTTGCCACGGTAGCGTTAATTGTCTGTGGGGGCATGACGTTGGGGGTTGATTTATAAAACACGAAGCAATAGATTTAAAGCCTAATTTTTATCCAGAAAATGTCTGAGAATTTCATAGGAATGATAACATGCATCATAGGGATGTCACGTGTCAGCCATAGTGTGCCATGGTTGCGTGAATTGACACGGTGTATCACAACTTCTTTTTTCTCTTATTTCATGATTTATAATGCTTTTGATGCTTAGCAATCCCGAATGTATAGTCTTGGCTCAAAGAAACGAGGCATTTTGATTAAAACCTCTAAGAAATATTTTTTAATATGGCTTTAATTTGCATCTAATAACAACCCTCCCCCCTCTCCCTGGAATTGCTTGCCAAGGTTCCCACTTTTCTTAAATTCACGCTTGTCTGCTTATATTTCATTAAAAACCGGCTTTTTGGCTTATTGTTTTTCCGTTTGTTGATTTTTAACTGCTTTTTTCTGTGATTTCATGATTTTATAATGCTTGTGATGCCTTGCAATAGTTTTGGCTCAATAAAAAGTAGAATTTTCATTAAAACCTCTTAGAAGTATCACTTAATATGGCTTAAATTTACCTCTAATAACAACCCTCCCCCTCCTTCTGAATCGGTAGTTAGGGTTCCCACCTTTCTTTAATTAAGTTTTTTGTTGCTTATATTTTATCCTATATAAGCTTTTCCATGTTTTGCTTCTCCGTTGTTTGAAATTTAACAGCTTTTTTCTGTGATTTCATGATTACACAATGCTTGTGATGCTTAGCAACCAGGAATGCATAGTTTCGGCTCAAAGAAACGAGGGATTTTCATTAAAACCTCTAAGAAATACCTCTTAATTCGGCTTAAATTTATCTCTAATAACAATCCTCCCCCACTCCCTGGAATTGGTTGTTAGAGTTTCTGTCTCTTTTAATACACGCTTTTTGCTTGTATTTTATCCTTTATAAGGTTTTGTTTTTCCGTTTTTTGAGTTTTAACTGCTTTTTTCTATGATTTCGTGATTTTATAATATGTTTTATAAATAAAGATTACACATACAAAAAAAATTCTGTATCTTTTAGATCTCTTGTTCCAGGATGAACCTTCAACACGTAATAATTTACGCAATGAAATATCTAAAGCCAATGCAATGTAAAATCTCATTGATTCAATAACTAACTTAACCTGTCTAGGTTACATTAGAACATGAATAAAATGTGAAAAGCATGTGCGCTTAATAGATCAATAGTCAATAGCATTGAGAGGGAAACACGCGATTTATTTAATCCATCTATTATCTGTGCAGCGAGTTCTATTGGCGGGGGATACAACTTGCAACGTAGAACGTACTTCTCGAATCAAAATATTATGAAAGGTTCAATGGTTCAGCTGTCTAAAGCTCAGGTCTTGTCATTGGAGAAATCTCTGGTCTTAAAAACCCTGGTGGAGAAAAATCTTGAAGAAAATGAAATCTTGAAAAAATCTCTTAAAGAGATATGTAACACCCCACGTGTACACCTCATTACGTAGCATCCCATATATACACCGCCATTACGTAACACTCACGTGTGCATCTCCATTACGCAACACTCCAGGTGTGTGCCCTCCTCAGTTACTAACAAGGGTTACCCACGGGCCCTGAGCTCAAACATGTCACATGGGATTAAGTCATGCTTAACATAGGTAAACCATCTCCTATTACGCAATATACAGATGCAAGTGCTTAATATCCCACGTGTGCACCGTCATTCGGGCCTTGAAGGTTTTTTCCTTGCCCTTGCGGGTTTTTAAATATAACCGTCACCCGCATCTTGAATAAAACATTTGCATAAGTAAACAAACAATCCCCTATTACTTAACAACCAAAAGTAAATCTTGAAGAAAACTTTTTCATATGCAAACAACCCCCCTCCTCCCCCCTATTACGCAACAGGCACCTGCGTATTGAAGAAGCTTTTTAAAAAAAATGCCGGGACTGGGATTCTAAGGTATAGGGCCCCTTTTAAAGTCATTATAGCGTCACTACTTTTGAATATGTAATTGGAATTCCAAGAATGCCTAAGAAATCTTATATGAATCAATATAAATAAATATTTCTGAAAAAAAGTTTTTCGAATAAAAGTAAAGAGCCATTTGAAAATCTAAGACGAATTGAAATAGTGTCCTACAAAAATTTAATCTCAAATCTAACAGAATTTACTATCAATGAACAAGTAAAACTCAAAACAAACAGAAATGAAAATAAATAATCACACCAAAAAATAAAGATAGTATAGATACTGTTGTAGATGAATATACGAATTCTAAAACAAACAAGAATTAAAAGTAATAACCAAGCCATGCTTCAAGCCAACAAAACATCGAAACTAAAAAGGACATAAACACTGTCTTCGGGTGGCTCACTGGCATAGTGCTTGAGGCGAATCTTATTTATTTTTGATTCTGAACATTTTACTTATTTTTTTAACTTAGAAAATGTTTTTTTTGAACTTATAATTTTTTTTCTTGAATTTTTTTAACTTAAAGTTTATTTTTTTAACTTAGAATTTATTAAATTTTTAACTTGGAGTTTTTTTTGTATTTTTTTAACTTAGAAATTTTTTTTGATCAGAAAATTTTCTATCTTTTTTTTTTACTTAGTTTCTTTTTAAACTTAGAAATGTTCATCATCTCTTTTTTTTTCTAGCCATTCGTCTTCTATTTTATTTTATCTGCATATTCAGTGAGGAGGACATAAATAAATATTAGAACAATTTTTAATTCTTAATCTCCAAATTTTTAATCTCCAAAAAGAGTAAGGAACGGTGAATTCAAGAACACCATTCTTCCAGCTCGATAGCCATGAGCCCATCATTAACCAGTTCTTCCATTGATTAAATTAAAAAAACGAGTTTTTTAAACTGAAAGTAATGAGCGACATTAAAACTTAAAACGAACAGAAATTATTCCGTATATGAAAGGGGCTGTCCCCTCCTCAACGCCTCGCTCTTTACGCTAAAGTTTGACTCTGTCTCTCAACTCTATTTTTGTTAAACGATAAAAATTTTTAGTGTAAACAGCGAGGCGTTGAGGAGGAGACAGCCCCTTTCATATACGGAATAATTTATGTTCGTTTTAAGTTTTAATGTCGCTCCTTACTTTCAGTCTAAAAAACTTTTTTTAATTTAATTTCTGATCGTTTTTTAGTTAATGC
>JAQQPU010016612.1:0-19685 GCA_029168905.1 Artemia sp. Kazakhstan ARC1039 | reverse complement strand
CATGTACGCAAACAACAGGTCATGAGTTCTGTTGCATTGGCAGTGGAAAAACTGAGAGCCAATGGAAATAATGTTAAACAACTTGTTCCTCATACAATTACCAATCAACGTCATATTGCCATGGGCTCACGCACCTTCACCGATTAATCCTTTATCGATGGTGAAATTCCGTCAAAACTCGCTTTAGCATTTGTAAAAAGCGCTAGTGCAATAGGATCGTGGACTGAATGCCCACATAAATTCAAGATGTTTCGACTTTCATCTCTTGTGTGCAAAGTAAACGCCATCCCACTCTACAATCTATCTTTTGATAAATCCTATAGAACATTGTATGAGTTGACCATGCAAACCCTAGATCATGATTCGCAACTATTTGAAAATGGTATAACCGAAGATATGTTTGCTAAAACACATGGCATCATTGTACTAGATTTGTCTGGTACATAGGATATGAGTATAGTACGTACGGGGAGTGTGCGTTTAGAGTGTACATTTGCCGACCCATTGGATGAGAGTATTGCACTAATCTCACTAAATCAATATGAAACCTATTGGGAAATCACTCCCGAAGGCAGTGTTCTACTAGACTTGGTGCCATGAACACCAGTCAAATAATCAATGTATTTAATATGGACCCCTACATGTCCTAGTACAAATCCTATTGTCTGCCCTCGGACTTTCTTGGAAAAATTCTAAGTGGGAACAATACCTTGATTATTGTTAATAGCAGTCCGTCGACTGTGCTGACGGGTCATTGGCTGTGTATCTTTCAAACAATAAAGACGATTGAATTTTTTGATCCTCTTGGTCTACCCTATACATTCTACACACCCCACATCAGCAACTATATTGAGAGCAGTGGGAAAACTATTATTCAAAATCGGAAGAGGGTGCAGGATCTAACGACTAAAAGCTGTGGCTTCCATGCACTACTATATTTTGTGTTCCGATGTCGCGGCTATACTTACAAGCAGTTTCTCCACATTTATAGTGACAATCCACGTCTTAACGACTTTCTAGTGGAAAATATCCTCTCAGACCTGTACAGTATTGATTTCAGTACCCTAAGAGTAAAGTGCTTAAAAAATGTTTGTTAATTTGTTTATTAATAAAATGCATATATATATATATATACAAGAATGTCTTTAAATCTTCACTTTAGATTTCTCCTTCTTCGATGTATAGGCAACTGTCGTGAACCACTAATGCCGGTAAATCATTTGGATTCACTACATATTGATCTTGATTGATTGCAAAGTCAGGGTCACTTTTTCTACAGTACAATGTAACTTCACTCTTCTCATATCTCTTTGTATAGTCAATGATACTATTTGCATTCATGTTATGAAATTCGCGAGTTTCAATCTGTCTATTTGAAGCAATATCACATACAGTGTTTTCAAATGGTGAATCACATTCAGTAACTGCCAAATAAAAATCACTTGGTTTATAGTTGTCATAATAGGCAGTGTCGTCACAACGATGACGTAGAAACCAAATTGTCTTGTTACCCCAACAGTTTAATCGTAGGCCAGACTCCTCTTCCCAGAATAATTTAAATCCACGACGATACCAATCTCGTAGAAATAAACTAAAATCACGTTTGGGATTCTTTCCAGTCATAGCGGGGTAAATATTCTCCCACTGATCACATTTATCATAGTGACAATTAGAGCACAGGTGTCCTCTAGGGTGAGAGTCTCAAATCTCCTCCAGACATGAACTGCATCCTTTAATTTGTACTGCATAGCCTCTATGTAATTTACAAGGATTACATAATTTACACTTTTCACTATAGTCATCAATAATTGTACAATTCTCACATTGAGTCCAACTGCCAAGAGTGTACATGCACAATGGACATGTATAGAACATTTTTTGGTTTTCGATGTCAACTCTCTCACAGCTAAAACGAAACTGATCGTCCTTGCTCGATAAATTCAGTGAGGGGAATGGGGAGAGGAGTAACTCTGTGACGTTACTTCTTTCGAAGGAGGAGCCATCTACATTGAATCCATTGGCAATGTTTTCAAAAGTATATCCACGATATGATTCTGCTTTGTTCCAATTAATATATCAATAAATTGACTATAAGCACTTGAGTCACATCTTAAAAGTTTCATACAATAGTCCAATGGGGGAGAATCAGTCCTCATTATATTGTCAAGTGTTCCCCGAGAGAATATCCTGCGTTGAAAAGATAACTCAAGAAAATCATCATCCAAAATCAAATGTTTTTCCATTAACACTAGATTTTATCTAATTCTCTCTTTCTCAAATTTATTCATTTTTCAGTCCTTTCACTCTGACTGCTGACTCTAGACTGACCCTGATTCGTTCGCCCTAACCTAAACTAACCAGAAAAGAAAGGGAACATTTTCGATTTCGAAACAATTTTATTGAATAATTACAGCAACAATAATACTAAACATGTACAATTAGCGATACAGTTTATTGTCTCGATATGTTTCACTAATGCACTTAAAGCACATTGAAGTCTATTCACTTGTGCTATATCAACTTTTGCAGCAAAACATAATTGATCCTCCATTTTAAATTTGCTCAAGGATATCACATATCTTGCATATACTTCATCCCATTCCAGACAAAGCCGTGGTCCTCTCGTGATTTCCACCGCAATGTTTGGTGCTCTTGTTTTATTACCATCAACTCCACTATCAACTTCTAATAGGGTAAACATTCCACTTGTCATCATCAACACACAAATATATATCCAAATGAGTAAAGTCAAACTGTTCTTCTCACTCCTTTGAATTCTATTCACAGACTAAGAAAAATCTATAGCAAAAATCCCTTCCTTATATTCTCTGCAATCCTCCGCCGCTAATATGTAAGCGAGTCTTTGATTGGCTGAGACGGAATCACGTGATCCTGTTTCCCATTCCTGGATCATAACATTCGCCCCGAGCGTGCACTTGGCCAAAACCGCAACAACAAATCAATTGACCTTGGAAATTTAGTTCCCCTAGTCGAGTCCTGAATCATAACATTCGCCCCGAGCTTGCACTTGGCCAAAACAACAACAACAAATAAATCGACCTGGGAAAAAGAGGGCATTGACCTGTTCATGGATCGATAATCCTTGAATAAATTATAACAAAATCATATTTTGAATAAATTTGAATCAATATTGAGTATTGATTCAGACTTCGTGGTGTTAACACCAAAAATTTTTCGGATATAACCCTGCTCAAGCTGTGAAATTTTCCTGTGGACTTTCATTTTGGATTTATTTTCATAAGCGGATTATCGTTTTGCTGGCTATTTCAAATTCCCTCGGGACATTAAATTTCCATTGCCAGTCTTCAGAGTGTAAACACCTGTTTTTGGACTTATTATTTCACTAACAAGAACTTAATTAATACGGTGACCTTCAGCAGTTATAAAAGTTCACAATTAAGACCGGTATATCTCTTTTTTTACCGATGTGCTTCTTGATAGACTGATTAACTAAACAAGAGATGTTTACTATCGGAGATCTTGCCTTAGCAAAGTTTATTAACTACCCCCTTTGGCCAGTTAGAATACTTGGAAGAAATTCCACTGGAAATGGACTGAGTTATCTAGTATTCTGCTACGGTACTCATGATAAGCAGACAGTTAGTGAAGATTGCTTAGTTTCTTATGCAGAGAATATTAATGAAGCAAAGAGATCGAAAACTAAAAGGGTAGGACAAGCATTCACAGAAGTAGTGACTTTCCCCAATATATACAAAGAGTTTGCAAGAACAGGGACGTCTGAAAATTCTTATAGTTCGTCTATTTCTGGACTTTTTCAACAGTTAGCTGCGACCCAGGAAGAAGTTACGATAACTAAGACTAAGCTAGTGGCAGATATAGAAAAACGTGTTGCAGAAAAAATAGCGCAAAACATTGGAACTGGGTCTTCTGGTGCTGTACAGATAAATAGTCAAATTATTACTGCAGAAATTTATGATGCTATAGTGCTAGATTTTAATCCGAGGTTTGAACGCATTGAAAACTTACTTAAAGGACTAAAGAGTCAAATTGAAGTACTAGAAAATCGTATTTTTACAATGGAGAACAAGCTTGATAATTTTGAACAGGAAGCTATGCAAGACTGTCTGATATTCTCAGGAATAAGACAGACACCTGGCTCAGATCTTGATATGACTGTCCTAAACCTTGTTAAGTCAACTATGGGAGTTTCGACTATTACTAGGGAGCATTTTGTGTCGATTCAGCGTTTCAGACTCAACTCTACGGAAGATTCTCGAAATTTAGCCCGCAGAAATCCAGATCCTGTGGCCCCAGTTTTAGTGAAGTTGGTATCAAAAGAACTTGCGTACAAAGTGTTTAAAACTAAATCAAAATTAGCTGGATCCGGAGTTTATGTTAGTGAATTTCTTACAAAACGTAGAAAGGCAATATTAAATAGTGCACGGGACAAGTTCGGTGTGAAAAATGTTTGGACAGACAAAGGTTGCATTTTCGCGAAATTATCCAGCCAAAGCGCACCGCGTCGGCTCTATAGCCTAGCTGATACTTACTGAATTTTTCATAGTTGATTTGAGTGGATTTTGTAAGGATAATGGGTGATATTTCTCACTTGCGTTTTCTAGAGAGTAATCCTTTTAGAGTGGGAGATGTTTTTTATTATGATTTACTTCCAGAAAGTATAAATGCTGATTTTTCCCCGCAAAGAGATAGTTGTTATGTGGATGTGATTTCTTCAGGATTAGAGGTGAATGCAAGATCGTTTTGCCTCTGTCATTGGAATTGCCATGTAACTTCAACTTATTATGAAATTCTCCAGTTAATTGATAATGTGAATAGTAAATTTGATGTAATTGGCCTTTGTGAAACTTTTTTAACTTCTGAGCATGTTCTGTCGTTATATAATTTTCCAGGATACAGGCTTATTGTAAGGAATAGAGAGAAAATGAGACGTGGAGGTTTGTCATTTTTGGTTAAGGATCATTTTATTGCTAAAATAAGGGAAGACCTATCAGTTTGGATAGAAGGTAAGGTGGAATCTCTTACTCTTGAGCTGGAAGTTGGTGGAAAAAACATATTGATTACTGAGGTTTATAAGCCGCCGAGTACAGTTTGGGAGGAGTTTGAAAATGGTTTTAGTAGTTTAATAGATGCAGTAGAATTGAGTAGTCTGGAGTGCATTTGCATGGGGGATTTTAATTTTGATCTTTTAAGTTTATACAATGATAATTTGGATTTTTTAAACCTTTTCTCCAGTTATGATTTTTATCCATTAGTTGGGATTCCGACTCGTGTTACAGGACAGTCAGCTACACTTATTGACAATATTTTCGTGCGATCCCGGGTATTACATAGCTGTTATGCTGACGTTATAGTAAATGAGGTTTCCGATCACTTTCCTATAGTAGCAGTGACTTCATATCAATATGCGATAAAGCAGAACAGGACAAAGGTTAAAAGAAGGCAACTAAAAAAAGAGAACCTACAGAAGTTTAGAGAGGAACTAAGTATCGTGTCATGGAAACCAGTTTATGAAGAATCTGAAAGTGCTTCTGTGGCATTCGATAAGTTCATGGACATATTGCAGCCAATATTTGAGAGAACTTGCCCAGTAAAGAGCATAAAGGTGAGGAAAAAGGAACCCCGGAAACCTTGGGTAACTATGGAGCTACTTGACTTAATTAGAAGGAGAAATACATTGTATTTGAGTTACTTAAATAGTAACCATAGCCAAGATCTAACTGAATTTAAACAAATCCGTAATAAAGTAAATCGGCTAAGGCGGTCATGCATCCGCGAATATTATGGAGAGAAATTTAAGGAAAACAAAGGCAATACGAAAACGACTTGGAATATTATAAACCAAATCGTAAATAAGAAGAAAGAGACCGAGATTCCTGCTAGTCTGATCTTTGATGGTAAATTTGTTGATGGAAATGAAGAGGTGGCTAATTTCTTTGGTGAATATTTTTCTAAGATTGGTGAATTAATAAGTGAGAATCCATACGATGAAAATAATGAAATTAATGAGACGTTTAGTGATGAAAGGGGAGTTGGATTGGAAATGTCTGCAGATGAAACGAATGTTGAAGAATTAAAACAGATAATAGGATTGGTAAAATCAAGTTCTCCAGGGAATGATGGAATTAATCTGAAAGCGTTCAAGCATGTTATGGTATATTTGTTGCCTTGTATTGTTTATTTGATTAACCTTTCTTTGAAGAAAGGTGAATTTCCTACTCGTCTGAAAGAGGCTAAAGTTATTCCGCTTCACAAAGGGGGTTCAAAAACTGATCCGTCTAATTGGAGGCCGATTTCAATATTGCCCCTATTTGCTAAGCTGTATGAAAAAGTGATGCATCGACGACTTTATAACCATCTGACTACTTACGGTTTTCTTAGTGATACCCAGTTTGGATTCAGGAAAAACCACTCTGCAATACATGCAGTCCAGCACCTAACAGATTTCATCAATGTTGCTCTCGAAAAAAGATTACTGGTACTTTCAGTATTTATAGACTTTAGAAAGGCTTTTGACACGGTGGTTCATAAAATTTTATTAAATAGGCTAAGCCGTTTAGGGATCCAAGGGGTTATTCTGAAATGGTTTGAATCTTATCTTAACCAGCGTATTATTCGAGTCTCTATTAAAAATTCTATTTCAAAAACTTTTATCGTTAATTCCGGTGTGCCTCAGAGTTCAGTGCTTGGCCCACTTCTTTATCTAATTTACGTTAATACCATGCGTTTTTATATACCAGATGCACTTATAACGTCTTTTGCTGATGACACGGTGTTTACGACTACAGCTACTTGTCTGAACCAGTTAATTGAGAAGACAAATAAGGCCCTCGCTGAATTGATAAGTTTTACAAATTCTAGTTATTTGGTAGTGAATATTTCAAAAACAAATTTCGTGACGTTTTGTAGAAATGGAGTTTCATGTGTTTTAGATAATAAAATTGTTTTTAACGGTGAATTTTTAAAGCATGTAAATAGTGTTAAATATTTGGGCTTTAGTCTTGATTTTAATTTAAGTTGGAAATCACATTGTGATCTTGTGGCAGTTAAGATTTCAAGAGGGTTGGGTGTGATAAGAAGACTGAAAAATCAACTACCGTCAAATGTTTTACTTTTACTTTATCATTCTATTGTTAGCAGAATCATTCAAATTTTACAGAATAAAATAGTTCGTATTTTAGGTAATTACATTCAGTTTGAAAATAGCACGTTGAATTGCTTTACAAGTTTGAAAATTTTAAATATTTATCAGTTACGGGATTACCAGTTAGCAATTTTTATTTATCAATGTTTGAATAAGTGTTCACCGGAGGTATTTTGGGAAATTTTTAAAGCTAACTCATCTTATCACTGTTATGAGACTAGAAATGCGAATGACCTTGCATCGGAGCTCCGGAATACTCAACGTGCTGCATTTCTGCCTCGTTTTGCGGGACCGGGGGTGTGGAATTCCCTTCCAGATGCTATTAGACAAGTTGATAATGTAGGCCAGCTCAAGAGTAGATTGAAGCGTTACCTTTTGGGTTATAATCTGAATAATTAGATTTTTGAATTTGATTAATGTTTGGTTTGAAAATTGTTTGGACAGATAATGGTCGCATTTTCGCGAAATTACCCAGCCAAAGCGCACGGAGTCAGCTCTATAGCCTAGCTGATACTTATTGATTTTGTCATAGTTGATTTAGTTAGATGTATCTCTTTTTTTTTCTTTTTTTTTCGAGTGTATGTTTTAAGGATGATATGTGATATTTCTCACTTGCGATTTCTAGAGTGTAATCCTTTTAGAGTAGGAGATGTTCTTTATGTTGATTCAGTTCAAGTGCTGATTTTTCCCCGTAAAGAGATAGTTTTTATGTGGATGTAGAGCTTATAATGATGGATTTGCAGCCATCGTAAACAAACCTTCGGGTTTTTATAGATGGCCGCTGTAAATTTGTTTGTATTTTTTTATGTTAAATAAATTAATTTGAATTTGAAAAATTTGAAAACCTGTCGGCGTTAGACCAAATTGTAGATGGCAGCAGGGGTGAGGGATCGGATCAATAGGGGCCATTCTACTATTTATTGTAATTTCTGTTCGTTTTGGGTTTCATTTATTTATCGATGCTGATTTGTGGTAGTTTCGAGTTTGGTAGATTATTTGATTTTATTTTTGCTCTTTTTTTTATGGAGTTCTTTACTTTTCTTTGAAAAACTTATTTTTTGGAAAATTTTTTTTTAATTAATAAGAAGTAAAAGTAACCAGGTTGGTCGTAATTATTAAGGTGATCGTGTGTGTATGGTTTTAACTGAAATAAAAAATGAGACGAAAATGAGGGGATGATCCGGCTAATAGAATTCTTATTTTCTCGAGGAAAAGAAATGGTTCACACTTACGGTTTTGCTATGTTTTTCTACTGACTATTTATGTTAGCTCAGTTTTCCTGAATCCACCTTCCTTCTTCCTTAGTAAAATAGGCTTATTAATAGATTCTAGATCTAATCGAGCCCACTCAAAGATTCCAAAATATGCAAAGCATCGAAACTATGTTCCGACATTTGAAATACATTATCTATAGGCAAAACCAAACCTGACAGCACTGTTGCACCTTCTGGATGGTCCACTGACAAGAAACGTCCACTCCTTTATATAATCTGTTAAATTTTGAAAGTTTCTGGAAGAAAATTTGCAGATTTCGTTTCGGATTCAGTAGAATTTTCCGTAAGCTTCTAGGTGCCACAAAAATCCCATGGTCCAAGTATATGGCTGCAAAAACCCGGCAGCCTTTTCTGTCTTAGTCATTCATTGTTGAAAGATTGGAATTTCACACAGATTTGAACACTTTTTTCTCTTTTACTTGCTAGTAACGCTCTTTAAACTTTGTTTTGTTAGGGTCTCGTCCAAAACCCTTATGAAAAAAGTACCAATCCCAATACCACAGACGAAAAAAAGTCGTAGATCAGATTGTATAAAAATTTGGGCATGACACCCGTTGGCATTGAACCGAAAATTAGAATTTGTAGCAGAATTCTCTGGTGATTTGCGGTGAATCTTATAAAAAAGGGTGAGTATGATATTCTCAATAGAATTCTGCTTTTTTTGTAACTAAGTTCTATTGTCCATAGACAGATAGGGCCTATCAGACTCCGTAGAAATAGAAACAGTGCCAGTAAACCGAATTTGTCCAATAGGGTTTGCAGTTTCAGTAGTACAGAAACAATTGCTAAGCGTTCAATGTTGGCTCCACAAATCATAAAAAAGCCTGTTCTTATGTATGGCAACTTCAAGCGTGTCAAAGTTTTTAATGGAAGTGCATGAGCTTTTATTTATAGTTAAGTGTCTCAAATTTTTAATTCTGGATCAACTAACGAACATAAACATGTATTTTTTTTCTGAGTATTGGAATGAAGGGAGAAAACTTCAAGGGATTTTTATATAGGTACATATTAATCAACGAAATGAAATGCAGATTGGAACACTAGAAAATCCAGACATAGAACAGGATATGGTAATCGGACACCCTTGAGGTTTAGTAAAGCAGCAGCCATGCAGATATAGTACAAGGAAATTTATTTGAATTCCCTATTTTGTTAGATCAATTCAATTCTCAGACAGTTTAAGGTCCTAATGTTGATCACTCGGATTAAGACAATGTTGGGAAGTTAAACTTGATTTATCGTCCTAATTTTGTCCATAAAGCTGAAAAGGAATTGTAGATACCAAGAATTCGAACCTGGAATAAAGAAGGGATTCTGATAAGAATTGATGCAGCTTTAGTTTTCAAAATTTTCAGGGTATGATCCTGAAAATTTTGATTTATAATTATATTTATTTGTAAGAAAATAGAAAAAAATTTTCAACATTCGGTTGACTGCGTGCCACCACAAATTTCCCACTCTGCTGCCGCCAAATCAAAATTTGGTGTGGCCTCGATGACAACTATTTTGGTGAAATGTCAGCTCTGTGCAAGCGTCACTAGAGAGAATGTTTGGGGGTTGGGATAGCAAATTTTTATAGCCTTCTGTTAATTTTTACCGATTGGTTGTAACAGGAAGAATATATGACATCTTGGAAAGGACATACGGCCTTTTCGTGGTCGATGTGGTTCGTTAAAGCAGCAAAAGCAAAAGTAAATTACATAGAACTGCGATGAAACGCAAAATTACTGCACAACATTTGAAGTAGGCTCTCGGTTTCCTTTCTTAGTAGTCAACGCTCCCCCTTCCGGGTCTGAGTTGGGAATCTCATATATGGATTCTAACCATGCTCCCCCCCCCCCAAAAAAAAGAAGAAGAAATAGTATCGACTCAAGCACATAGAAGAAGGGGTATTGATACATGGTCAGTGCCATGCCGCTCTGGATACTTGGATGAAATTGAACCAACACCTCAAGTGCCCTCCTCCCCAATTTTATTCGTGCATACATGTGGATTTTGATCCATCTAAGAGGATCAAAACCAATGGATCTTTGATATAACTCACATATTTCCCTGGTCGAAGCACGTAGACCGAAATAATTGCAACGTGACGGGGGAGGGGCAATTTTGTGGCTGAAAAAAAATAACACGGATGAATTAAATGAAAAACTGAGGATTTTTGGGAGACATATTGTGAGCTAGTCAAAACAGCAAAGTTATCAGATTTTGAGAGGCATTGGTCTTAAACCCCATTTCTACATTAGCCTGCGTATGAATATGTCGTTTTCCCAATTTAAATATTTTGGCTCTTAGTCAAACTACCCCTTCTCAGTTACAACTTTTCTAAAAATTTTCCTTCAGAATTTATCTGTTGCAACGAAAAGTTCAAAGAGGAATTTGCGACAGTCGCAATTATCAGAGGCAACGCTATAGCGTTGCCTATAGTAAAGGCCATACGGCTCAAATGTTTTATTATTTATTTTTTTCCCAGAGGCACTTCAAATGGAAGAGGTTGTCGTATAAACTTCAAAGGGGGCTCATTCCATTGGAAATCGAGAGTTCTAGTTCCTTTTTTAAGGGTCAAAAGTGATTGGAAGGCAACTAACACCGCTTCCACGCCCACCATTTCCCCAAACACATCCAATCAAAATTTTGAGATAGCCATTTTGTTCTACGTACTTGATTCCTAGATAGAAATTATGTTTCTGAGGAGGACACTCCCCCCAAACACTCAGGGCAAGTGTTTTAAGTTATGCCCTGGGGGCGTACAAGGTTTTTATAGCGAGCTTTGTCGTAGAAACTTCAAAAAGGGCTCATTCGATTGGGAATTCAAAGGACTAGTGACCTTTTTAATAGTCGAAAGTGATTAGAGGGCAACGAACCCCCCTCTCACGCCGACCTTTTCCCCAAACACATCCAATCAAAATTTAGAGAAGTTGAAACTTCTGGAAATTAGGTCTATGAGGATGACAACCCACCCCAGTCTTCAGGGCAAGGGTTGTAATTTATGCCCTGGGGGCATATAAGGTTTTTATAGAAAGTGTTGTCGTAGAAACTTCAAAAAGGGGTTCATTCAATTGAAAATTTAAATGGCTAGTGCCTTTTTTAATAGTCGAATGTGATTGGAAGGCAACTAATACCCCTTCAACGCCCATCATTTCCCCAAACACATCCAATCAAAATTTTGAGATAGCTATTGGGTTCAAAGTAGTTGAAAATCCTGGAAATTATATCTTTGATCAGGACACTCCCCCCACAGTCTTCAGGGAAAGGTTTAATAGTTATGCCCTGGGGGCATATATAGTTTTTATGGAAGGAATTCTTGTATAAACTTCAGAGGACTCATTTGATTGGAAATTGGAAGTTCTTGTTCAGTTTTTAAGCGTCAAAAGATATCGAAGGGTATCCAGGCCTCCCCCCCACGCCTTTCTTTCCTAAATGCATCTGACAAAAATTTTGAGATAGCTCTTTTGTTAAAAATAGTTCAAAGATCATATAATAAAAACTCCGGTGTCGACACAACACCTCACGGCCTGGGGGCAGGTGTTGTAAGTCATGCCCTGGGGGCATATATGGTTCTTCTGGAAGAGATGCTCGTATAAACGTCAAAGAGGGCTCATTTGATTGGAAATTGAAATTTCTAGTTCATTTTTTAAGAGTCAAAAGAGATTGGAGGTCACCTACCCCCCTCCCTCCACACTCTTTTTCCCCAAAACCATCCGATAATACTTTGAGAACGTCATTTTTTGTAAAAACAGTTCAAAGACCTTATAATTATAACTCTGGGGTCGACACAGCCCCCAAGGGTCCGAGGGCAGGCGCTTTAAGTTATGCCATGGGGGAATATATGGTTCTTATGGAAGGGATGCTCGTACAAATTTCAGAGAGGGCTCATTTGATTGGAAATTGAAAGTTCTAATTCAGTTTTTGAGAGTCAAAAGTGATTGAAGGGCAACTAGTCCCCCCCACGCCCATTGTTCCCCAAATGCATCCGATGAAAATTTTGAGGTAGCCATTTTAAAGGCATGTAGGGTTCTTATGAAAGGGATACTCGTATAACCTACTTAGAGGGTTCATTTGATTGGAACTTGGAAGTTCTAGTTCACTTTTTAAGAGTCAAGAGATTTAAGGGCAACTTTCCGCCCCCCCCCCACCACGCCCTTTGTTCCCAAAACCCATGTGCTACAAATTTTGAGATAGCCAGTTTTTGAAAAATTGTTCAAAAATTAGATAACAAAAACTCCGGTGGCAACACAACCCCCCAGGACCGGGGGGTAGGCGTTGTAAGTGTTGTCATGGGGGTGTATATATTTCATATGAAAGGAATGTTCGTATAAACTTCAGAGAGGGCTCATTTGATTGGAAACTGAAAGTTCTAGTTTCCTTTTTAAGATTCAACGGATATCCGATGGCAACTACCACTGCCCCCCCCCCCCACCGACGGAATTCCCCTCAAGCTCATCCGATAAAATTTTCAAATAATCATTTCATTAAAAATAGTTCAAAGGTCAGATAAGAAAAACTCCTGTGTCAACGCAACCCCCCAGGGCTGGGAGGCAGGCGTTGTAAGTAATGCTCTGGGGGCATATATACTTCTTATCGAAGGGATTCTCGTATAAACTTCGGAGAGGGCTCATTTGATTGAAAATTGAAAGTTCTTTTAGAAGGGGCCGTCACATTAACTTCAAAGGGGGCTCATTTGATTAAAAATCGAGAGTTCTAATGCTCTTTTTAGAGTCAAAAGTGATCGGAGGGCAACTATCCCCCCCCCAAGCCCTTTTTCTCCAAATATATCTGATAAAAAATTTCAATTAGTCATTTTGTTAAAAATAGTTCAAAGATCATATAACAGAAACTCCTTTACCTGTGGCCATTAAAAATAGTTTAAAGGTCAGATAAGTAAAACTCCTGTGTCGACGCAACCCCCCCAGGACCCGAGGAAAGCGTTGTAAGTATTGCTCTGGGGGCATATATGGTTTTTATGGAAGGTATAATCGTGTAAACTTCGGAGAGGGCTCATTTGATTAGAAATTGAAAGTTTTAGTTCACTTTTAAAAAGTCAAAAGATATCGGAGGGCAACTAGCCCCACCTCCAAGCCCTCTTTTCCTCAAATCCATCCCATAAGAAGCCTGAGGTAGTCATTTTTTTTTAAATAGTTAAAATATCATATAATGAAATCTCCGGGGTCGACACAACCCCCCCAGGGCTCGGTGGCAGGCGTTGTAAGTAATGCTCTGGGGGCATATATAGTTCTTTTGGAAGGGATGCTCGTATAAATTTCTGAGAAGGCTCATACGATTGGAAATTGAAAGTTCTCGTTCACTTTTTAAAGAGTAAAAAGAGATCGGAGGGCAATTAGCCCCCCCCTTCTCCACGCCCTATTTTCATCAAACCCATCCGATAAGTACTTTGAGAGAGCCATTTTTTTCAAAATGGTTCAAAGATCATATAACGAAAACTCCGGGATCGACACATTCCTTCAGGGCCTGGGGTAGGCGCTGTAAGTTATGCCTGGGGGCGCCATATATAGCTGTTAACGCCTCTTCAACGCTCATCATTTCCCCAAACACATCCAATCAAAATTTTAAGATAGCCATTTTGTTCAAAGAAGTTGAAAATTCTGGAAATTATATCTTTGATCAGGACACTCCCCCCACAGTCTTCGGGGAAAGGTTTATAAGTTATGCCCTGGGAGTATATATGGTTCTTATGGAAGAGGTGCTCGTATAAACTTTAGAGGGGGCTCATTTTATTGGAAATTGAAAGTTCTAGTTCAGTCCCTCCCACGCCTCTCTTCCCCCAAATGCTTCCGATAAAAATTTTGTGATAGCCATTTGTTAAGAATAGTTCAAAGGTCAGATAAAAAAAACTCTGGGGTCAACACAACCACACAGGGCCCAGGGGAAGGCCTTGCAAGGTATGCCCTGGGGGTATATATGGTTCTTATGGAAGGGATGCTCGTATAAACATCAGAGAGGGCTGCTTTGAATGACAATTGAATTTTTTAGTTCAATTTTTAAGAGTCAAAAGAGATCGGAGGGCCCCTAGCCCCCACGCCCATTTTTCTCCAAACCCATCCGATACAAGTTTTGAGATAACCATTTTTTTAAAAATAGTTCAAAGGTCAAATAACAAAACTCCGGTGTTGACACAACCCTCCAGGGCCCGGAGCAGGTATTGTAAGCTATGTCCTGGGGCCGTATATGGTTCTTATGAAAGGGATTCCCGTATAAACTTCAGAGAGGGCTCATTTGAATGGAAATCAAAAGCTCTTGTTAGTAGTAATCAAGGTTAGACTTCTGTACCCTGTATAGGAATCTCCATGTTATTTGCGGCCTTTACGTTCCTTGGTGCATTTCCAGAGCTTGTACCTATGGATTTGGGACCTTTACGTTCCTTCCTGTGCTATTTGGGGCCTTTTATGTTCCTTCCGGTGTTATTTGCTTGAAGCTATAGGAATCTTTACTTTATTTGTGTACGCCTCTACACCTTTTCAAAGAGAGTGATAACTTGATTGGTGATTGGGATTTGAATAAAAGGAATAGTTTTCTTTACAATTCATATTAGTAAGAGAATTGAATTCAAAGAGAATAGTTTATTTGCGAGGATATTAGTAGAGAAAAATGAGTGTTGCATTTACATTATTGGAGATTAATGATGGAGCCGACAACAGCAGCAACGATATACGAGTACCCAATGTGGCGGTGGAAATAACCGCTGGTTGTAGACTATGCCTTGAATGGGACACTATGTATGGTAGATACGTGATATCATTAAGCAAATTCAAACAGGAGGAGCAGCTATATTTTGCTGGAAAAGTGAATATTCTCCATATAAATAAACTTCGGTCAGCATTAGATGTCCTATCGAAATATATTGATGAGAACAAAATGCATCAGTGATTGTTATTATTGTAATTATGTTCAATAAAATTGTTTCTAAATCAATGGTATTTTTTCTTTCTATAGTAGACTAGCGTATATTTTTTAGAGTAGAAAAAATTCTGGTTCGTCTGAAGTTGGTTGTGAGAGAGTTAGGACTCTAAAAAATGGATAGATTCGAGAAAGAGCGAATCATGAGGAATCTAGTTCTTATGGAAAAACGTTTGATTCTAGATGACGATTTTCTAGAGCTGTCTATTCAAAGGAAGATATTTTCTCGGGGAATGCTTGTCGATATAATGAAAACTGATTCTCCATCATTAGACTATTGTATGAAGCTTCTACGTCGTGGTCCAAATGCATTTACACAATTTATTGATATATTGATCACAACACGGCAAAATGATATTGTGGATATGCTTTTAAACATTAGTTTAGAAATTTAGGACTTTTTTCATGAGAAAGATGGTGCTCAAGGATGATTTACTCCTCTCTCTCTCTATTTCAGACAATTTTTGTTGTTGCTAGCTCAGTTTCATTGAGGCAGTGAGAGTGTCAACACATGACAAAATGTTCCATACATGTCCGTTATGTATGTACACACTGGGCAGCTGGTCATCATGTGAGAATTGCACAATGATTGATGAGTATGATGAAAAGTGTAGATTATGCAACCCATGTAAATTGCATAGAGGATATGCTGTACAAATTAAAGGTTGTAATTCCTGTCTTGAAGAGGTGTGTGACTCTCATCCTAGAGGTCACCTATGCTCCAATTGTCATTATGATAAATGTAAGCAGTGGGAGAATACATATCCCGGTATGATTGGAAAGAATCCTAGCCGTGATTTTAGTTTATTGCTACGAGATTGGTATCGTCGTGGTTTTAGATTGTTCTGGGAGGAGGAACCGGGTCAGTGATTCAACTGTTGGAACAACAAAAGAATATGGTTTCTACGTCATTGTTGTGAAGACAATGGGTGTTATGATTACAAGCCCACTGATTTTTATTTGGCTGTGACGGAATGTGATTCGACACTTGAGGACACTGTTTATGAAGTTGATTCAAATAAGCAAATTGAAACATGTGAATTCTATAGAATGAATGAGAATAGTATCATTGACTATACAAAGAGATATGACAAGAGTGAAGTCACACTCTACTGTATAAAATGTGACCCTGACATTGCAGTACATCAGGATCAGTACACTGTGAATTCAGATAATCTACCTGCACTAGTTGTTGTTGACAAATACCTAGTAATGGATGAAATCTAAAGAGTAGAAAAGTCGTTTTATCATGTATATAATTTTTTTTTTATTAATAAAAATTTCACATACATCTTTAGAACATTTTATTCTTAGGGCACTAAAATCAATATTAAATACACTTGTAAGTACATTCTCCACTAGAAAGTCGTTCAATCGAGGTAAGTCAACGTAGATGTTGAGAAACTGCTTGTAGGTGTAGCCACGACATCTGAACATGAAAAAGAGTAGTGCATGAAAGCCACATGTCTTAGTCGTTAAATCCTGTACTCTTCGTTGATTTTGAATAATAGTTTTCCCACTGCTTTCAATAAAGTTGCTGATGTATGGAGCGTAGAATTTATACGATAGGCCAAGAGGATCAAAAAATTCAATATTCTTCGCTGTTTGAAAGATGCATAGCCAATGACCGGTCTTCAAAGTCGATGGACTGCTATTAACAATGATAAGGGTATTGTTAACACTTGGAATTTTTTCAATGAAGTCCGAAGGTATGCAATAGGACTTGTACTGGGACATGTATGGATCCATACTAAATACATTGATTATTTGGTTTGTGTTCATGGTGCTAGGTCTAGTAGAACACTGCCGTCGGGTGTGATTTCCCAATAGGTTTCAAATTGACTCAGTGATATTAGCGTGATACTCTCAGTCAGAGCATCGGCAAATGAACAATCTAAACGTACATTCCCTGTTCGTACTATACTCATATCCTGTGTGCCTGAGAAGTCCAAAACAATAACCCCATGATTTTTTGAAAACATTGAATCGGTTATTCCATTTTCAAATAGTTGAGAGTTATGATCTAGGGATTGCATGGTCAACTCGTACAGAGTTCTATAGGATTTTTGTCAAATGATAGAGTGTACAGTGGAATAGCATTCACTTTGCACACAAGGCTAGATAGACCGAAAAAATTAAAATCATGGGGGGATTCAGTCCAGGATCCAACGGCACTGCCACTCTTCACAAAGGCCAAAGCCAATTTTGATGGGATTTCTCCATTGATAAATGATGAATCGCTATAGCTACGAGAGCCGGTGGCAATGTGACGTTGATTGGTGATTGTATGGGGGACAAGAAGTTTAATGTTGTTACCATTGGCTCTTAGCTTTTCCACTGCCAATGCAACAGAGCTCATAACCTGTTGTTTTCGAACATGGAGAATTGCCGATGTGATAATGACATTTGCATCGGGTGCTGCAGGAAGTGTTTTCTCAAAATGAAATTCGATGGTGCCATCTGTAACTTTATGTCAATCTTGAAATTGGGGGGTAGCCATTGGGATATATTGAATATCTCATGATTTAATTTTCCAACTAGATGATACTCCTGGGTCACTGCAGTAGTCAACTCACCGTCAGTATCAACACCTGATCGATATTCATAGCCCAATGATTGTCCTCTCAACTCCTTGTACGCCTTTGGCGTCATCATCATAAATTGTATGTAGCTTGCATAGTTTGATAAATTATTGCTAGTGCTCACCAATGTTCCATTAACAAATACATTAATTTGTTTGAATAGGTTGTGTAGAATGCATTTTTCATAGGAGAGACCATCGCCGGCATTTGGATTTGTAATATCTGACTTTTTCTTCACCACAACATTTAAATCAATAAATGTTGACGACAAATCAATGAAATAGTCTTCATTGGAAAATATTTGAAAGTGTATATTTTCCGAGAGGGGTTGTTGGGGATGAAATTGTTCATAGTAGCCATACTTGACACTGACATCAACATTTCCAGCTTTGAATAGATTCAATGAGGAACTGATTGATGAATATGATTCCTTGTGGGGGAGATAAGTCATCTTAAGAGAAGAAATCCTTCTTTGATCTAATAATCTTTTTCTTTTTCTTCTTCTGCTTATTGGCCTTCGTTGTTTTATTCCTCAAAGTCCTTGTTGATGTCCTTTGCTTCCTGCCTGGGTGGAGACTGATGAGTGAATGACGCGAACGCATCCTTTTCAATCCCTCCCCATTTTGTTGAGATTTTTGTCTCTCACCAACGGCTCTTGCTGAAGATTTAATATTTTCCTTAACACTCTCCTTGAAATTCTTGCCCAACCCCCAGTCCTGTAGTGTGGAGGCTGCAAAATTTGATGCAGCAGGTACAAGATATTTTCTGGCAAGGGGTAGTGCAGAACGAAATAGCCTAGCAAACCAGCTACCAAGACCATAGCCAGACATTGTAGTACGACCCTTGTAGTAGTCAAATCCATTGTCTATTTGACGTGGACTCAAAGCACCAACATAGCAATCAATATCGGGACAGACAAATGGAATTCTTCTATTGTTCATTTTAGGTGATTGTGCTGTCATTGACATTGGGTCGAAAATGACATGTAATCACTGCTAAGCCTTTGGTTATTGCTAGAGGATCACCCAATTCACTTCTTAGTGTTAACTGGCAGAGTTCCAAATACGAAGTGTTTACAGGAACATACTGAAGATGCTTTATATTATAGTGATGAAAAAATTCATGAGTTGTTTTTCGTTCAAGAACACGTAGGAGGGGGACATTTGAATTACCGACTCTCCACGTTTCCACAAAGGATGCATAGAGAAATATGCAAGAGTCCGAGGCAAAAACAGGTGGATAATCAGCAAAAATAACTTGATTCATCCCGTAAACGGTGCCAGAATTTTTCCCATTGATCATATTCTGTTTAAAGCCAAGAACGTCTCTCAGATTATCATTGAGAATAATTATTTCAGTGTCAACAGGTGAGCTAATGTAAATCCTATCATGTTCCAATGAATAATTAAAATGGAATGTACCATTCCTACGATATGAGATTTTTCTATTGATTGTACGACACAAATCTCCCATATTATCATATTCAATATATTTCAATTTGGCATGTGGATAGTCACTAGATTTAAGTGCTTCAACCCATTCATAGTCGACATAGCTCAACCCATTCATAGTCCAATCGAATGGTATAACTTTTATATCATACACATGATCCTTTCTCAGGATGTCATAGGTATTTTTGAGAAAACAGTCGACAAGAGCCACTTCATATGCACCGTCAAATTTGATGGCGGGGGAGAGTTTTGTTCAAAAATCACTTGTTGTATTCAAGTCGTTGTAGAGAGGATCGGAAACATTGGACATAAAAGTTACATA
>JAQQPU010016611.1:0-19686 GCA_029168905.1 Artemia sp. Kazakhstan ARC1039 | reverse complement strand
GTGACAATCATATGCATCCAAAGAGCAATATGGTTTACCAGGAGATCACTTCCATGCAGAATGTGCAGAGCGCTCATTTTATCGATTACAGAAGATTTCTTACGCTTTAGGCATTGGATTGGTCACAGAACAGAATCAACCGAAACAATAAAATTGTCGGTTGGACAACTAGACAGAAATTTATCAAGCTCATCTTCATATTCGGACGGTAGGGTCGATCTGGTGGGGAGAATTCAGCAGAGAAGTATAAATTCCAATCGGAATCAGGAATAACTTGAGCAGATAGGCGGGCGCTAGGAGGATCTTTTGATACATTTCTCCAGAAGGAAGGTTGGGAAAGAGAAGCTTGCTGGGACGTCTCTTCAACTATCTGGTTCATGTGGATAGTTAGTTCTCTTGCAAACCTTCTTTTGGTAGAAAGACGAATGTCAGAAGCCCAGCGAGAGCCAGGACGGTCACACCGGAGCCACAAATGGAACCAAAATTTGGATTTTCTCCAAGCTTCAACTAGGCTCGGATTACTGGACCAATGCTTTATGACACCCCGACGTATGCGTTTAAGAGGTATAGCGACTTTTTCTGCGCATCGCAGAGCATGGCAGATTTGTGCAAGATAGATATTTAGCAACAACCGTATTTCAATTGCATCCACTTGTGGATGTTTCATGAGCAGCTGGTACGGGACATTAATTTTATGTAGGACAGAATTAGTAACTGCCCTAAAAAGATCATCTTGGATATTTTCCCAATCCCTGTAAAATTGGGCGTGGGGCTGATGTGGTTGTGTGGTTGGGGTAGACTGAGCAGAGGGACAATAAATAGATGAAGATATTGGAAGGTGGTTTGATATTTGGAAAGCAGTAACGACGTGAACAGGTAACACTTGGAGATTTATAGAAGAAACTGCATGGTCGAGGTTCGACACGTAACTTGAATGGTGTCTGTAAGTGTAATCGAGATCTTTCGGCAATATCCTAAGCCAATCGTCAAAAATACCAGATAAGATAGAAGTACGTAATAATGAGGCGTCAGTTAAATTACAGTTAAAATCTCCTATAATAATACAACACTTACCTAACAGGCGAATCTTTGAGAGGCAAGACCCTAGTTTCTTACACCCAGAAGTAAACAAAAATTCCGATCGGTCATTGCGGTAATCTTTAAGGAGACAGACGTTTACAACAACATACTCTTTTACACGGACAGCAAGAAAAAGAATCACTTGAATCCAAAATACTCGACCAGCATGAGGTCCTAACAAGCATCGCAATACCACCCGAGGGGCGGTCACTGGAGGCGGATCGGCCACTGGACTATGTATATAATAGTTTAGAAACAATTTTGGGCTATATATGTGCAAATTAGGGGTGGGGGTGGGGGTTAAAGCATAGAATATATTAAATACACAACCTAACCTAACCTAGGTACCTTCTCCCCCCTAAACCCCAGAAGACTAAAGTTTTAAAATTTTAGATGTTATGACGTGTCGATTCTTTGTCTGAGAGGGTGAGGTTCAAATCCTAGTGTACCGAGTTATCTGTTTTGGGACAAGGATCAGTGGTGTGACTCTGTAAGCTCCGCCATAGTCGACCCAGCTCTAAATAGGTACCTGGTGAAATCTGGGGAAGGTAAACGGGAAAGGTGTGCGAAAGCACAGGAGGGTTGGCCCCAACCCTCCATTGCACTTCCTGGCTGAAGGGACGGAGATCAGCACCGCCGGTAGGGACTGTAAAGTCTAATGCCACATTCTTCACCCTTATCTTACATGTCGATGTTATGACTGTCGACGTTCTGACGGTTAGTGGTTTTGACGGATTTTTGTTATGGAAATTTTTTAGACGTTTTGACGTGTCGATGTTACGCCTGTCGACGTTCTGACGATTAGTGGTTTTGACGGATCTTCGTTATGAAAAAAAAATGCTATGACGTGTCGATGTTATGACTGTCGACGTTCTGACGGCTAGTGATTGTGACTGTCGATGAACTGATGTGTCGATGTTATGACTGTCGACGGTCTGGTGGGTAGCAATTGTGACTGTAGATGAACTGACGTGTTGATGTTCTGACGGATTTTTTGTCGATTTTATGACGGATTTTGTCGATGTCCTGACGGTAGTGGTTCTGACGTGTCGATGTCCTGGCGCCTTCCCAACAAATGCTAGGTCGCAATATTATAGGTCCATAAGATAATCCTCTTCTGTCATTTTGAACTGCGACAAGAGCTGCGACATATGCCATTTAGATACTTATCTCATTTTATCTTCGTAACGGTACTAGATAGGACAATCCTGACTGCATCATTCAATTCCTTCTACTGAGTTTAACCACGACATATACATAACTCATTTTCGACCAAAACGGCATGTGTCATCCTTTTAATTATCACAACCGAGTTCAAGCTCCGAGTTCAACCGAGTTCAACATCGGTTTAATCTATTTTATCCTACATCGTCAAAGATACTTAGGAATGTCCAATTTCCCACGATGCGTTATATCCTTAATATAGAAACTTGTTTGAAGAAATCAATACTGGTGTGGGAGGTGAGCCCAAAACTCCCTGGTGAATCCCCGCACTTTCTAAGCCTGGACCATCAGGCACAAAGAGCAATCTTTTCATAGTGATTTATTGCAGATTTTAGATTTCTACACAAATCAAACAACTTAAGATATTCGAATAGGAGTGGAACTCAGGATTCCAATATTCAAGTACTTAAAACCTCTAAACTATTCAAAAAGTGGGTATTAGCTTCCAGACGCTCCAAAATCCAATTTTATTATTCTTACTCTTCTTTACGCGTTTTGTAACTTCCAACATTTTTATTTATCCGAACGGTGAAGCATTGATAACAACCTAGCAACCTGTTTGCAATTTCCGTGCCCATTTAGCGAATCACCCCTAGGGAAAAGAAACAAATAAACACGCATCCGTGATCTTTCTTCTGGCAAAAAATACAAAATTCCACATTTTTGCAGATAGGAGCTTGAAATCCATTTAGTAGTGTTTTCTGACACGCTGAATCTGATGGTGTGACTTCGATTAAGATTCTATCACTTTTAGGAGGTGTTTCCCCCTTTTTTCGAAAATAAAGCAAATTTTTTCAGGCTCGTAACTTTTGATGGGTACGACTAAACTTGATTAAACTTGTATATTTGAAATCGGCATAAAAATCCAATTCTTTTGATGTATCTACTGGTATCAAAATTTCTTTTTTTACAGTTTCAGTTACAATCGAGCCGGTCGCTCCTTACTTACAGTTCGTTACCACGAACTGTTTGAAAAGACTAAACGAGCCATTTCTTTGCTATTTACAATCTCAACATAACTTTCTTGACATAGCTTGGGAAATTTTATTAAATGGCCTGATTTTTCAATTTAAGTACAGGAGACAATATTGATGTTCAAGATAACAAAATGAGTACAATGTCGCTTTTTTGGGTTGACTGTGATAATAAATTATGACAAGCTTCCCTTTAATAAAAAAAAAATGTCGTTTTCCCCTCCTGTATTAATGGCTAATGGAACCAAGTTAAGGATAGCTTAAAACTTATCTGTAGCATATCAAAGAACGTTATGTCACACTTTCTGTCGAAGCAGTATTTGTAACTCATACTTTTAATGTAAACATTTATATCAGTAGATTCAGTTGAATAACACAAAAAATATATAATGTTTTGTTTCTTTTTTGGTTCTCATGTGAAGTCCGAATTGTGTAAAATTCGTATAATTTTGGGTTATCAACTTTTTGTTGAAAACAAGGAAAGTGTACCAAATACATTTTTTAAGTTTTTTTTTGCTCTCTTGAAAAATTTTGTTTTGTCTAGGATTAGTGTAACTTATTGTACAACTTCTGAGTTTCCCACAGCCGGATAAATTTAGAGAAATTCGAGAATATTAATTGTAATCAGATATGTATTGGATCCTTGAATATACGTCTTCGCTGCTGATGAGCAAACAGTTTTGGCAATTGCTTCAAAAGTTTGAAAATTATTTTTAGCCGTGACAAATGACGGCAAGTCTGTCCTTCAGTGGAAGCAATAACAAATATTATGCGTAAACAATGGGTACTTTTTAAAACTTAAAGACCTTTCTCCTAGGCCTGTGGCGGTTCATGTCCCAAGGGGATCTCAAAGGCATCCCAAAGGCATAGTTATTGGGCCTGCAAACTATAATGAACAAAATGGCTATATCGAAATTTTGATCGGATGATTTTGGGGAAAAAAGAGGTGGGAGAGGGGGCCAATTTGCCCTAAAATTTTTCTGGCCATTTAAAATGGCACTAAAACTTTTAATTTCCGTTTAAAATAATCCATCTCAAGAGATTCTAGTACCACTTCGATGATGCGATCACCCCTGGGGAAAAAACAAAAAATAAAAATAAACACGCATCCGTGATCTTTCTTCTGGCAAATTATACAAAATTCGACATTTTTGCACATAGATGCTTGAAACCTATACAATAGGGTTTTCTGATACACTGAATCTGATGGTGTGATTTTCATTAAGATTCTATGACTTTTAAAGGCTGTTTTTTCCTTTTTTCGAAAATAAGGCAAATCTTCTCAGGCTCGTAACCTTTGAAGGGTACGACTAAACTTAATGAAACTTATATAATTGAAAGCAACATAAAAATTCAATTTTTTTTATCTATGTTTTACATTTTCGGTTACTATTGAGCCAGGTCACTCCTTACTTACAGTTCGTTCCCACAAACTGTTTGACAGCTGTTAAACACAATTTTTATCCTGCTCTTAATATTCTTAAGGGGTTTGAGGTATGCTCAAGCGTTAGTTAAGATCAGCACTATCAATTCAATGTAATTAATGCAATCTCTTCTCCACTTCATTTCTATTTTTTATGGCAATCTGAAACTGCCATACAGCGTTTATCTATGGTACACCATTCTCCTTGGCTACACGCAGTTCCCCACACCAAGGCAGTGATGTGTTGCAGGTCTCCACGCGGTTTTCGGTTTTTTCATTTTGTACCTACTGTCTCTCATTCTAGTAGCATTAACTGGGGCCTAGGGGGGGGGGGGTTTGCTTCCTTGATTATTAACTCCTCCTAGATTTTTAAAAACACCAATCTTCGGCTCTTTCGTTGAAAAGTTTCTCGTCTTAATTTTCAATAAAATAAAACAAAAATTATCCCGCTATATTTTGGAAAAATACAATTACCCCCCTCCCATCCATTCTCCAATTTTTGTTAACTGACGCCACTCTCTGAGTCCATTGATTAACAATCTGCAGCCTGGTTGCACGTTTTGTTTCTGCTTCCCTTAGAGAATTTTCTATAGGTCGAGGTCCTACACCATGCTCCATGAATTCTATGGCAGGTATTTTATATACCTGCGACCATACCTGAATTTTATCTAGCACACAGTGTCTCATTTCAGCCAGGGTCCATTCAAACATACCCAACTGACTGTTCATGAAAAGGCTCCACATATAGGAATAAACTACTCCGTCTTAAGGGAAGTCCTTTGGAATAATCTCTGACTTTTTGCTTTCTTTAGCTCCACCACAGTTACTTACTTCCTGAGCATAGGAGATTCCTTTTCTCTATAGGTTCATCCATTTTCCATTTTCCTTTTGGATATTACTATTGATTCGAAAGTAGCGATGACGAACGCCACTTCTATGCCTAGAAACATGACTACAGTATTCATCTTAGTTCATTTCATTTGATTCATCTGATGTACAGCTGTTACTACGGAGCATCTGTTTTCACCACCCAAATGGACTCTAGATATCAATCTGTTTGTCCCTGGAGCGCTAGTCAGCAACGGTTTATTAATCGCTCAATCATTTCCAATTAGAAGGATCCCAGGTTTTATTATAAAAAAAAGCCTTGCCTTTAGCCAAACCTAGGGAGTAATCCTAAAGTGAGACTTCTCCTATCAATCTAAGCATAATGGGTTTGCAAATCGTTCAATCCTTTTTGGAGCATGGTGGAATATACCATATGAATGTAAGGGCTTTAAAACGTAAAAAGTCACTCACATCTTTTTTTTACTCAGTCTTCTATTCCGATTTGAGATACAAGTCTATCCCCTAAATTGGAGTTGTGTTGTGAGCTGACTTTGGACAAGAATTTTAAACTTTACATGTAGCCCAGCCCCGTTTAGCTCAACCCCATTCAATTCAACTCCTATCCAACTAAGCAACCCTTTAAATCAACTTATATTTAAGTCAACCTCCGTTTGAACCAACCGACATTCAATTCAAACCGACTTAACGCAAACCCCTTTCAACTCAACCCTCATCGAATCCAACCATATTTAACTCAACCCATTTTTTGTCTTCATCTACTCCATATTGAACCCTTGTGTGTTTTTCGGGCAATAAAGATATTGATTGATTTTCAGATGAGCTTTCATTTAACTCAACCCGTGCAACTTGACCAACATTTAACTCCACTCCCACACAAATCAATCCCCCACATAACTCAACCCCTTTCCATTTCAACCTCTGTCTGACTTATCATTCATTCAAATCGACCTATGAATAAGTTTGAACTAGTGCTGATTAGAAACTCAAAGTTTGCTTCTCGATTTGCTCGCATTATCAAAACTTATATTAAAATGTCCTAAACTTAAAGTCACATCTGATGGATATATAATTTTACAGGGCTATAGCTTTGAACAAAATCAATCTTTTTAAGGTTTTTGCGGTAAAGGATTTGGCGGTCAATTTTTCGGAGTTTCAATTAACTCGCTAGCTGAAAGATAAACACAACATTCGATTCGTCACCCAAAGCTTTTTTGAAATACAATTATATAACACGTAATTACGTATCAACTCCCCTGATGCCTGGATATATCCCTGGGCTGTATACAAAACGTTGCTGTTTTTTTTTATGGGTATTATTTTGTCATTATGAACTAAATAATGATGGAAAATAATTACAAAAAAAAACAATAATACAAACTAACAAAGTCATCGAAGTTTAGTATAACCTAGTATAGTATAGATATAGTATAGTATAGTATAGTATAGTATACTATACAATATTCTAGTATATTATAGTATAGTATTCTAGTATAGTATTCTAGTATTAGTATAGTATTCTAGTATAGTATAGTATAGTTGCTAATTTCAAATAAATAAGAGAAGAATAAATATATTTTCTTAGAACAGAGGGGGAGGGGAGGGAGGTGTAGTAGGGCATTAAAGCAGCATAAGCTAAAAGTACTTACATACGAATTAATCAATGAATAAAGACTATTTGATTCCAGTCAACTTTTATCACTTCCGACAAAAAGGGCTGAATTACATATTCTAGTTATGTTGTGTATTTAATGAGTGTGGAGCGGAATGGAACTCAGGTGAATGGGATATGAGTTAAGTGAGGCTGGGTTAAATGTGGGTTGAGTTAAAAGATGGTTGAACCTTATTTTGTTTTTTAAAAGAGTTTCAAATACTCTGAATATTCATTTTATTCTCTCGTATGATTCGTTTGGATAAAAGAACGGTACTAAAATCCCCCCCCCCAAAAAAAAATATAAAGGCGCGGAAGTATTCACCTCAATATGGTGTTTTTGGATGTTTTTGGTGCAAATTGTATTTAGAGTCTAGTTGGCGCATTAATTGTTTATTCTGAAGGCTTTTCCCATTTTTTTTTTCTTCTAATACTGCCTTAAGTAAAAAATGTTTAAATTAGTAAAGGCTTTTAAAAATCTCATTTTACTAAGATAAAATCATTCAACTCATTATATGAAATTCTCTATTGTCAAGTTAATAGCTTGATCTGTTGTAGCATATAGGATTGATCTCTGCCTGGCTCGATTACAGGGCTCGATTGCCTCTCCAAAGCTTATTGGCCCAAGGCTTGATCCCACTTTATGCAGGGCCAACTGAGAAGGGTGCCGGTTTGTTAAATAAATTACCACAAAACATCAATAGATACTGGTGAGGTGTTCAAATCTGATGGTCCCAAAACAACACTGAAGCTCATAGCTCCTACAGTGTTTTGAGCTATTTCCTTTTTTTTAACACTTAAAAATTTTGTTTCATGTACTTTTCAGACTCGAGCAACATTGGTTACAATAATATAAACTTATATACAATAAAAAAGCAAATAAATCTACGGGGCCGTCAAAAATAGTTCAAAAGTTGTTTTCGGTACATGTTGATTTTAGATTTTGGACTGCAAAAATGTTGATCATTATGGACGCTCCACTTTAATTCTTTTCTGGTCCAGCTGTTTTAAAGTGGAACTATAAAAGACCTTTGAGGACCTTATTCCACTGCGACAAGATCTTTCGAGCCATAGCAAAAAGTTCTCTATTGCCAAGTTAATAGGCTCTTAAGATATTGTTCTTTTTACTATCCTTGAAAATCTTTGTTTCAAACGCCTTTTCAAGTCGAGTAGTATTGATTACATGAACACAATTGAGATACTGAGAAATATAAGACAATAAAATAAGACTTCCGTAGAAGAAGACGAATTAAACAAAAGAACCTAAGGACGTTGAAAGTCATTAATACAAAATATCGGGTACAGATGATTTCTTTTTAAACATGACGTTCTAAAATTCTGAAAGTTTTAAACGTTTTGTTTTTAATGTGACTAAAACAGTTCTGCTGGTAAAGTATTTTTTTCTCAATTTAAATATTTGATACAAATTCTTCCAAAAATATACTTGTGCGTTAGCGTGTAGAATTTGAGTTACGGTAGTGTGCAAAAATATGAGAGAAGTCCATTGATCGGTTTACGTGTCCTTAACCGCAATTATAATCAATCTTTCCATTTAGTCTCAAATTTATCAAGAAGCTACTATATCTTTAATGCCGCTACTACTATTAGCAGTGACAACTAATCCCAGCACCAAGGCCTCTGAGGCCACCGCAGCTGCGCACTCCCCCCTCCATCTCAGTCAGTGCAGAGCTTTATTCTTTACTGCCTTCCATGAAGCTCCTATCTTTTTTAAGTTCTTTTTTCCTAATCGGGTACATTTTGGGTCAGTAGAACATCATTTTGCCTTGTTTGAATTGAAGTTATCAAGTATTCTGCAGTAGGTTGCATAGGTTGCATCAAGACATGGCTAATTGTAGACAGAGAAAAACCAAGACAGATAGTCCAAGTAATTGAGAGGCAAATGTTTAAATGGCTGGGGCACGGGTAAATGGCAGGAGTATGTATGAATCTCTTATTGGACACATACTTGTTTGTTAGTTTTGCCTGCCTAGAGTCTCAGGTATGCTGAACCAGAATTTAAAATTGACATAAGACTGTTAGATTGCCTGTAATGAGAGGCAAAGAAGGCATTGTTTTCTCTTATGAGAAGATTGATCATTTATATTCCTTCATTAACCTAGATTGTGTCAATCCTAAAGATGTTGGAAGCAGTGAAGATCTTAAAAGAAGAATAGCCAAGGCCCAGGGTATTTTTTTATAGTTGAAAAAAGTTTGGAGAAATAGGAAAATAGATCTGCGAGCCAAGATTAGAAAATTGGAAGCTACAGTGATGACAGTGGTCAAGAATGGTTCTGAAGAATGGGTACTTCCAAAGAGGAAGGAGGCTATATTAGACGTTTTAAAGAGGAATTATCTACGGATTGTTTTGGGTACCCGTCTGACTAACCATGTAAGAAACAGTAAGCTGTTCGGAAAATATGGTTCTATCCCGCTTCTCAGGGCTATAATAAGAGAAAGGTTGATATGGCTAGGAGCCGTTCTGCCAATTAATGATTGCCAAATATCGTCCTTTCGGCCAGCCATCTAAGGCCAAACGAAAAGGAGGTCCTCCCAGAATTTGGTAGGATAAAGTTGTCAGCAAGGACTTAAGGAGAATCAAATCTTCTTGGGAACGTGTAAATTGGGAGGCTTTGAAGGGATTTCGATGGAGGAGGAGCGTGCGTAGCTGTCTTAGCCTCAGGCAGCTTGGTATTGCAGTGAATTGTTGTTAGTAGTAGTAGTAGTAGAAGAGCATAGTTCTTAAGGTTCTCAGGTCTCAGTCAGTGCTCTTAACCTTGGTTCTCAGAAAAGGTAAAGAGATAAACGTAAACTCCGTTCAGTATATTACAAATTTGAAAAATATTTACTTCATTTACCCCCGTGGGCCCGAAATTCAGCACTAATCCGTAATTATAAAATAGCTGACTTAGCAATAGCTCTATAAAACGTATTTCGAAACACAATCGCAACATCAGTTTTGCCCATGGTATCCCCTTCTTATACAGTGATATTTAAAGTTGTGTGTATGTAAAAGTTGTTCAGTGCTTTATAGATATTCTTTATAAATATTTCTGATAGATGTGATGTTTGTTTTTTTCTCTTTCTCATGTTCCTTTCTTCTTTTTGTCGTTTTATCTATACTCCATCTCTGTGTACTTTTGTATTGTATGACGGGTTAGAAATAAATAAATGAATTGATGATCATGATTGTACAATTAAAACCATTAATAACACAAGTGGGAAACAAAACAAAAATAAGGAAATATAAAATCTTATAGCAAAAAAAGAATTATTTCATTAAAAAAGGAAAAAATTCAAAATGGGAAAAACTGTTCCATACCACTATATACCAGCACTAGATTGAGCTCAAACTCGAATATCCTTTTCCAGAAAAGAAAAACAAAGTCAGCAGTAAGCAAAAAGTTATTAATTTAAATATTTCATCTATTTCAGCTCATCCTTGAACGTGCAAACTTGCCATAAAAATTTAAGAAACGAATTTTCTAGTTAACTAGGAATCAGATTTAAATATAATTAATTATTATAGGGCCTAATTAATTGATTTATTAGTAATCACTAGAAATTAAAAGAAACAAATAGAAATTTCTAGTTAATTGAAATTATACATATCTAACTAATCAACTTAGAATATTTAATTTCTATTTCAGTTTATCTCCGGATCTGCGACTCTGCCTACAATTAGACGAGGCCAACTTTCTACTTGAGAGTATTTTTCTAAAGCTTCAACATTTAAAAGGTAAGCTAAACCAAATTCTACAATCAAAACAGCAAAAAAAAATGGTTTATAATAAATTATACCAGTCTTCATTCAAGTCTGGAATGTCCATGCTGATAAAAATGGAAATAAAATAAACAACATACCAAGTGATCATAATTTATTGCGGGAAATTGTTATAGAATATATCAGTATCCAATATACCATGTACCTGCTACAGGTATATCTATTAGACTACAAACTATTTGTATTTCATTTAAAAGTTTATTGATTTTAGAAAACGCTCAAATAATTAGTACTAAAAAATAATGCATAAATGACTGGATGCTTTTATTTACCTCAGTTTTTGTATGCTTCACATTCCTATCTGCTTGTATTTAGTATGTTTACTTTTGCTCACTAGAAGGCTAATAGATAAAACACAGAGAAACAGAGAATTTTGTTATAAGAAATATTGTAGCTCAAACGCTTTTCGTTCAAAGTGCTAGGAAGGGGGACATTAAGGACCAGCAATTTAAAATTTAGCATAAAACCAGTTTGTATACCTCCTCTTCTCTTCTTCACACTTTGCAATTAAGTTTAACTTTTGCTTTCCTGAAAACATCTTACATTGCAGCAAATATAATCAGTTGCTAATTGCAAATGTTCTTTTTTTTTTTACGGAATGTCTTTCAAAGAATAAATGGAAATTTCATTATTTTACGCTAATATACTTAACTAAACATTTTGTCTTGAAGGCTTGGGGTGACAAAATTACATTTTACCATATTTTTCGTTTGGTTTAAGTTTGATTGTTTCTCTTGACTTTCAGTAATTACAACTTGTTGTCCAACAAATATTGTGCCCTGTGCTCTTTTTTCTAGTTAATAAACTCAATTAGGATAAAACTGCTTCTTCGTAATTTATATTCTACGTGTAAAAATCAGCCTAAATTGAAAATATTCTTTTTATTTTTTTTCGAAGGACTATTAAGGCTTATTTTCTGTCGGCATTTTTTAAACTTATACCACTATATGGGCCTGACTCTCACTTCTCAGTTTTCATCCCGGCGTAGTTTATTGGTTAACAGTTTTTTTATTGTTTTTTATACAATAAAGTTTTTATTGTATATACAATAAAGTTATACAATATAAACGCTAAAGTTTTTTATTGTTTAAAAAAAATAAGAGTTGTGAGAAAGTCTAACTTTAGCGTAAAGAGCGAGGCGTTAAGGAGGGGACAGCCCCTTTCATATACGGAATAATTTCTGTTCGTTTTAAGTTTTAACGTCGTTCCTTACTTTCAGTTAAAAAAACTTGTTTTTTTTTTATTTAATTTTGAACGTTTTTGAATTGATGCAGGTTGTGATTTTGGCTCACCGTACATGAATAATTAAAACAAAATGTGTATATTAATTTTACTTTTATTTGGTTAAATGGCTTTCTCGAAACTTGTTTAATTTTAATTACGAACGTTTTTATTAGTAATAAATATACACAACTTACGAATTAACTTACGTAACGAACTTCTATATTCATATATTTTTAATACGTATATTAGGGGGCTCGCCTACTAGTCAATACCTCGCTCTTTAAGCTAAAGTTCAAATTTTGTTCCAATTCTTAAAAAATGACCTCTTAATCACAAAGGCCGTTATTTAGAATAAATAGTTCTTAAGAAGGTACTAAAAAATCTTTGGTTTAAAGAGCGAGGTACTGCTTAGGGGGCGAACCCAATCATCCACGTAATATTTTCTGTTCGTTTTAAGTTTTGATGTTACTCCTTATTTTCAGTTGGAAAACTTGTTTTTTTTATATTTAATTTCTGATCTTTTTTTTAAATAATGCTGGGAAATCCGGCGCCCCCTTCATAGCAAATCCCTTCCCCCATAAAAACTTCCTTCGTGGAAAGATCCTCCCACATAACCCCCAGCCCACCCACCCCCTACTACCAGAAAAAATCCTGCCTGAAAACGTCTGTATGTTCCTAATAACCAATACTATATGTTAACATTGGGCAAAGTTCATAACTTTCAGCCCTCCCCCCGGGAACTTTGGGGGATTAAGTCATCCTAAAGGACATATTTATCATATATTCAACCATGCTTAACAAAATGGCTATCTCAAAATTTTCATCAGGTGACTTTGGGAAAAAATGAGCGTGGGAGGGGGCCTAGTTGCCCTCTATTTTTTTTGTCACAAAAAAAGGGCACTAGAACTTTTAATTCCCGATCCAATGAGTCCTCTCACGATATTTTAGGACCACTGGGTCGATATGATCACCCCTGGGAAAAAAAACAAAAAAACAAACAAACAAAAAAACAAATAAACACGCATCCGTGATCTTTCTTCTGGTAAAAAATGCAAAATTCCACATTTTTCTAGATAGGAGCTTAAAACCTCTACAGTAGGGTTCTCTGATAAACTGAATATGATGGTGTGATTTTCATCAAGGTTTTCTAACTTTTAAGGGGTTTTTCCCCCTTTTTCCTGAAAATCAGCCAAATTTTCTCAGGCGCGTAACTTTTGATGGATAGGACTAAACTTGATGAAAGTTATATATTTGAAATCAGCCTTGAAATCTAATTCTTTTGATGTATCTATTGATATCAAAAACTCGTTTTCTAGAGTTTCGGTTACCATTGAGCCGGGTCGCTCCTTACTTACAGTTCGTTACCACGAACTATTTGATTTCCTTGTTATGAGTAGAACTGAAGCATCTTTATTTTATTTATTTGACATTGCTGAACATAATAAAATGTCGAATTCACATTTGGGACCTAATCCCACTTTTAAGAAACTAAAAGTTTGACATATTTAGAATTTCCATAAGAAATCTACATTGGTTTTTCTCGGTTTTATTTCGTACCAACGATAAAATGTCCAGTTTTTAACTTATGGTGCTAGGTATTGTCTCTGGAAGTTTTAAAGTTCTGCTAGAACCAAAAGTATTAAGTCTTATCACCCTCCCTTGCTATAGACCTATCAATGAGTACTTTTTCGTCAAATCTTAATTATCACTTTTTAGTAATTATTAATAAAATCAATGTTCTAAGTCTAAGCTTGTAATTTTTTTTTTTCATCAACACATTATAAGTTATACTACTGTTACCAATAAAATCCTGATCCATAGAGCCTGCAGGATTTGGAAGACTCCATATCTTCTAAAGGAAATACAGAATTGCCACTGCTGTATTCTAGAGGACATTTAAAGGGTATTTTGATAAAATACAATGATTCCTGTAAGATAAAACACACTTTATTTTTATTTGTTTAAATCTATAACGTATTTTCGTTATATTATTTCATATATTATATTATATATTATATTATTATATTATTTATGCGTATTATATCATATTATTTTACATTATTTATATATTTATATTGTTTATATATTTACTGTATTTATTTATATTATATTTTTGTATTATTTTATATCATATATTATAATATTTTATACGTATTTTGCCATTATTATTCTTCTTTATTTCCGGAGGGACAGATTCTCCCACCTTTTTAAAACCTGATTAGTTTTTAAATCTTTTGTGTGAAATATTAAGCCAGCAAAAAGAAATTGGTAAATTCCATCTGGTTTGTTCTTCTATGTTAAAAAAACGAGAAGATCTTCAGTCGCAAGGTTTCTTACAAGTTGTTTCTCCGTTCTTCTGCGATTTAAGGCTGAAACAAATTATTCATTAGTATTATTAATCTTGAAATAACGCTTTATAGTAAGAAAATTAAATGGAGAAACTGAATAAAGTAAAAAAAAATAGCATTTGCACAATCTTAATTTTAACTTCATTCTTTTTTGGTTCTAAACGGTTTGGTGTGATACTAACGCTATTATTTTTATGATTTACCTTAATGCTGAAAAAACTTTTACTATTTTGCTTTTTCACAAAAGTAATCTTCAAACGACGCTTTATGACAAAAAAAAAAAAAAAACAAGGAAAGTCAGCGATGTAGTAAAACAGTATCTTTTTTATTCCAAAAAAGGTTACATCTTAGATTTCAATTTTAGATTGCATTTCCATTATTTTTTTTTTAATGAAATGAAAATTTTACAGATGGCACAAATTTTAATAAGATAGTGAACGTTGAACAAAAAATAAACAAAAACAAAATCCTGTTATAAAAGTTTTAATAAAAATATGAACATTTTGGCTTAACATCGGGTAGCCTTTAAAGAAGAGAAAAACAAGAGAAAAAAAGAAGAAAAAAAAAGAAGAGAAGCCTTTAAAAAAAGGAAAAAAGTAGTTGGAGCTGGAGCTGTTCCGCTGGAGCTGGAGTAGTTGGAGTGGAAGGATGGAGCTGTTCCGGTGCAGAGGAGAGGTGCACAATGAGCACAGTAGAGGCAATGGGATAAAATGGACTCGAATGGGGAAGTTAAACTCTCCTAGACTTAGATGATGCATATGATTTATGCATCGTAGATGAAAATGAGGTCAAAAGAAATAAGGTTCTAGAGGTTGTACGAGTTGAGGCTGGAAGAATAGGTTCAATAATTAATGTTAAGAAGACTAAGTCGCTATGACTAGAAATAAGTGAAAATGAAAATGGTATATTGGGTAACGAGAAGATAGATCAAGTGAACAGTTTCGAATGTCTAGGTAGTATTATAAGTAAAGACAATGGGTACCTTGAAGGTATTCAAGTAGAATAGATAAAGCCCATGGTGTTACTTCACGGCAGAAAAAATTGGAAAAATAGGAAGATAAGTCTGTGAACTTACAATGATGACAGGTCATCCATGAAAAAATGCAGCGCTACAAAGATTATTAGGATATAAGAGGAATTCTAAAATTTCAAAAAATAAATTTAAAGTCATCATTCCCTTGGTTTTTAAGGCGAGTTCATCGATTAGATCTTTCTTTATGAAGATAATCCTCTCGAACACCAACCAGGGGCTAGGAGGGAATGGTCACTGTGAAACAAGAAAATAGTAATGCATAATTATGTATATGCACAAACAAAACAATGTATGCACACAGAAAAATGAGCATATAAATCTTCGTCGAAACTAGACTTCTGGCAGTACTGGTTAACCCATCCAACCCCTGAAAATTTTCTGGTGGAACTTGTACTAACCCTCCCCACCTCTCCCCTTTTTATTTCGGTAAGCATGCAAATGTAACAATTATGCTACAGAGAAAAAATATTCCCTGCAATAAGAGGGGAACCACCCATATGACAGGTCTCCGGAAATTTCCCCCGGAAATTTCTCCGCAAATATCCCCGGAAATTTTTAGACCCGCATCAATCCTTCTTCTATATTCATCTAGAGGCTCTTCGCCAGCTTTTTCGAGAGACGAAAGAATCAGAAGATTTGGCATTAAAATGCATTCTTTGTGCTACAAACCCACTCCTCCCACCTACTCAAAGATGCACCGGAGCTCCTCTGTAATGGCTGATGCGTTATTACACACTTCTGTACATAGCTTTTCTATGAATTCAAATGAATCCCTTTATGTAGATGAAGCTTTAACACAAATGTCTATATTAAACACCCATTTCGTATGGGCAATGTGTATCTTCAGGGACGAGTTGCCACCATGCGGAGTTGCCGCCTCTGAAACTAGAAAACCGAACTCGCTGTTTTTTTGGTAATTATAATTCTATTGGCTGTATGCCAATTTTTTCTCAATGGCTTTTTGGCAATCCACAGCCAAAATTTTATTTTGCGCCCCAAAATTGCAGAAAACACCACTTTCCAGCCTTTTTGGACACTCAAAAAGAGCACCAGAGCCTTTAATCTCTGTTTGAATAAGTCTTCTTACAATTTTCTAAGACCATTGGTTCAATAAGATCGCCCCTGGGGAAAAAAATAAATGAACAAACAAAGAAACACTCGTCTGTTATCTTCCTTTTCGGAAAAAATATATTAAATGTTTTGTGGATTGGAGTTTGAAAAATCAAAAATATTTTTATATGATATATTAAATTAGATAGTGTTATTCGATTCAAGATCACTTGCTCTTTTGGGGGTGTTTTCCCTCTTTTTAGAAAGTCCGTCAAATACTCTGAAACTCATAATTATTCATTCGACTCTATAAAAAAAAAATTATAATTGACTTTTATTCATTCAAAATCATCAAAAAAGCGGATACTTTTGATACATATATTGCTATCAATACTCCCTTTTTGGAGTTCCGGTATGGTTAGCACGGGTCGCTCCTTACTTAGAGGTCGTTGCTTCGAACTGCTTGATTTTGACAAAACGAAATAATCTTTTCATTTATAAATCTTAAGCATAAGTCAAATTCGAAAAATTAGACACATGTGAAAGGTCTTTTAATACTGTTATGATTAAAAAGCTGATTTAATTCATTTTTGCCAATTTAGCCGAAGAACTTCATTTTTCCCCAAAGTTCATTCATTTCATTGTGACCTTTATCTATTTTGAATCAACATATGTTGGAGCTGTATGTCCAAAATGTTTTATCTTCTCCATCATTAAAAGCTTACAAGCTTCTGGCTCGTTTTTATTTTATTTTTCTATTTGAAGCATTATAAATAGGACTTGTTAAAAAAAAAAAAAAAAAAAAAAATGTCAGAAGATATTTGAATTTTGGCGCTCAACCCAAAATAAGGTAACAGTCATTCAGACACTAGCCGATGTATGTTGTCTTCCCCCAAAGTACATTTCATTTCGGCCTTTGTTTATTTGATTCAACAGATTGCGGCTGGGAGCCTAGAATTTCACTATCTTTTCCGTTATTAGAAGCGTGCAAGGTTTCTGATCTTCTTTCTTAATTATTATGAATAAGACTTATTAAAAACAGGCCAGAAGATATTAGAACTTCGGACGCCCAACATCAAAGACTTACCAGTAAATTAGGAGTGGTATTTTTAGAATTTTCTAATATTTATCCATCATTATGTCAACTACTTTGAATGTTTTCTAGCTGACGAGTTTCGTGTAGTGTTAGAAGCACTGGGAGAGAAACTTCTCGTGGCCTGCCTTACAAAATTCTCAGGAACGTTGAGAAATTTTGCCCCCAACCTTCAAGACTTTCTCTTAGGATTGGGAAGTGTTTTTGCAGAGCTAAGGATATCAAATAGTACCAAAGACTATCACCACACATCTTTTTCTTGTGTTCGAGACCCAGAACGGATCTTACTTCACTATGGAACTAATACCCCAACTGCCGGGTATATTTTTGCTGGAGTGCTTAAAGGTATTGCAAAAAACTTATTTCGCTGTTCTTTATCAATGCAAGTGACACTTCATGAGCTTTCTAGCCTAGAGTCAAAACGTTACCATTTTGGCTACAAAATCAAAACAGCACCTATGCAAAATAGAGAGTGGGGTGCAGAGAGGTTTTCTTCAAAAACATTTTGCTCCGCCTTCCCGTGGCATTTGGTGCTTGATAGAAAGTTGAAAATAGTTGAACTTGGAGTTGGATTTTTGAAACTATTTGGTCGCTCCATAAAATTATATGAAAGTGATTTTGTAACATATTTAGAAATTAGAAAGCCACATGTGAATCCCACATCATTCTCCAAGATAGTGAAAAAGATTAATTCTCCTTTTATTCTCCGATGTCGGAGAACAGTCGACGAATTGGATACCCATCAAAATTTGGTAAGCTTTACTATTTTACATGTTTTTCTTATGTATTATTTTTTATACCAACTTGAACCACAATATGTTCCAATTTATTTTTTCATGTTTTCAGCACTGCAATAAAGATACAAACAATATCAACATTCTCTGCTTTTCAAAGCTGCAGCTTTTAGATTAGGCTTTTTCTGTTGGTTGATTCTAAGTTTTTCTAGGAACAACAATTTACTGCAAAATTGATTTACTTTGTTTCACTGAATTTAAATAAAATTGACAATGTATGTAAAGAGCGAACTTAAAGCGAACAATCTTTCATAATTTCATGGGGAGCTGCCATCTTTTTCAATCATTTCAACCTTTTTTCGAAGTTTACGTTGTGGGTTATACAGAAAAAAGATACACTTTTAAACATCAAGTCTTTTAAAAATTAAAATTTTGCTCTATTCTTGTGGAAAACATTGGGGAAAGAAAATATTCGTAACTATAAATACATTATATTTAATAAGCTCTCATTAATGAAGAAGTTCAACTTTGGCCTAAAGAGCGGAGTACTTCGGACACACTGCCCCCGGGGCAGAGCAGTCTCTTTTATATCTATAGGGACATCTATTCGTCTTAAGTATTAACGACTCATTTTCCTTCTATGTATCAAAATAAGTTTTCGAGGTTTAATTGGCTTTCGGCTTGTTTACAATGCGAATATTATAAAATGCACAGTTAGGTATTAAATAAGAAGCAATCAGCCACGTGAGAGTTTTTGCTAAGTATTTTTATAGGAGTTTTAATACCTTGAATGGAATTTTGTCTCATAACTTTTCTTATCAATTGAAATTTTGAACCGATTAGGACCAAAATTGCACACTTTGGCACAAATTGTATGAAAATGGTGTTTATTGAGACACGAATTTTTTCTTCCTTAAACAGTATTGAGAACTGAAATTTTTCATTTAAATATAGTTCTTTTCAATTTCCGCAATCATTAATTTGTTACTCTATTAAGTATCTCTGAAAAGTGTCCCAAAAAAGTTTTTCAAGAGAATTATTTTAAAAGTCAGGATGAATCTGATGTCATAATTTGCTAGTTTTGTAAGGGAATGGCCGCATTTTTTCAATGCTCACCTTTGTTGGGGAAAGCATTTGAATTTAATATTGTATTTTGTGCTCAAAATATTTTGACTGACAAAAAAATATATAAATTACTTGTTGGGTCCAAATATGTTCTTCTAAA